>QANZ01011554.1:3912-28349 GCA_003254925.1 Chamaecrista fasciculata
ATTTATAAAATTCCAAAGTATTTTTAGAGGCATATGGCGCCTTCTTAGGTGGGTCCCATGGGAGATTTGATCTCTCATTTTGATTCTCTAAGATTACGATTTGAATTTAAATTTTATATTATGGTAATATTATAATTTGAAATTCAAGTCATGAAGCCATATTATTATAATTTAGAATTATAATAAAGCTCTAAAAAATAATTATATATAGCCTAGGGCTAGGCGCCTAGGTCAAGCATGAGAGTGAGAATTCATTTGTGCAATTTTCATCCTCCTTGTTGAGAGAGATAAAAATCGCCACCTTCAAAACCCTAGCTTCCAAGTGAGGAAATTTTTGGTTCTCAAGAGTTGAGAGGAAAAATCGACTTGGCCTAAGAGTTAGGAAATTCGATTTGTGGTTGCCAAAAATTAGGGTTTGTGAGAGAAGGAAAGACAAGAAGGAGTTCTTGGGGGAATTCTCCATTGCGCCACTTTTGGAGTTTGAATCAAGAAGGAGTTCTTGAGTTCAAATACACTGTAGATTGGTCCCATGTTCTTTTGGAGAAAAGAACTGAAGGCTAGCACCTTGGTGCCCGAAGAAACTGTTCGTGTGGATTACTAGCAGAGGAAGGACACTGCGAGTGGACTTCTGGGATACGCCTTGTTCAACCAATCGATTGAAACTCGTGAGGTATACCACTATCTTAAAAGTTTTAAATTCTACTAGCGGATCCGTTCGGGAATTTTAGGACCTTGCGTGTTTTATTTTAATTTTATATTTGCTTCCGCTGCGTTAGGCGCCTACAATTCCCAACAGTGGTTACATGCGTTAGAATGATTGAGAATTTTCACAGCACTAGATTCATGCTCAAGGAATTTAATCACACTTTTATCTCTCTCATTCCTAAATCCAGAAACGCAGAACGGGTGAAGGACTTCCGACCGATAGGCCTCTGTAACACTGTTTACAAAATCATTGCAAAGCTTCTGGTCAATAGGCTACAATCTTTTACTCACTCCTGGATCGCCCCAAATCAAAACGGTTTCGTCAAAGGACGATAGATTGCAGAAAACATTCTCCTCACCAGTGAACTAATGAATTACATACATAAGGCAAAGAGGGTCAAGACACACTGGTGCGCACTAAAGACAGACATGTCAAAAGCTTATGATTGAATGGGGTGGAACTTCTTGAAGGCAGTTATGCGAAGGATGAGAACTTCCCATATCAGTTCATTAATCTAATCTTCCAATGTGTCTCCACAGTCAATTACACGCTGCTTCTCAATGGTCACAAAGTGGATTCCTTCAGTCCTAGCAGAGGCGTAAGGAAGTAGATCCTCTATCCCCTTTCCTTTTCATCCTTGGTGCCAACATTCTATCTCTTATGATCAATCAAGCAGAAGAGAAAAAGATGATACAAGGGATCAAATTCACAAGGAAGGGCCCACAGATCTCTCACTTGATGTACGCTGTGTTGGGAATCCTCGGCGCCTAAGGCAGCGGAAGCAAAAACAATAATTAAAATTTTAAACGCCTAGGTCCTAGAATTCCCGAACGGATCCGCTAGCTGAATTTAAAACTTTTGGTTAGTGGTATACCTCACGAGTTTCAATCGGTTTAGTTGAACGGGGCGTTTCCTAGAAGTCCACGTGATGCGTCCTTCCTCCGCCGGTAATCCACACGAACAGTTTTGGAGATGCCTAGGTGCTAGCCTCCTTCACTTCTCCAAGTGAATCCGGAACCTTTATCTACGGTGTCACAAATGTGACCCAAGAATTAGTCTTAACTCGTGTCCCAGCTTGGCATCTGGTTCCTGCTCGTGTGTGACCCAGCAGGCCCCACGCGAAGTTGGCAGTAAATCATCTCCATGACTTACAAGTCGAGAGCGGACTCTAGCAAGCCATCACGACTACCCAAAACACGTGAGTTATCGTCTAACCCCAAAACGACTTAACCTTAGTACCATCTTGTCCAGATCCCTTTTTATCCTACGATATTTTGGTAAGGATTAGGCATGGGAAAGTCATCCAAAATCCAAACCTCAACTTTCTCGATTCCCTGAGTAAGTCCCAATTTCCAGTGTGGCCACACATTCCTTGGACAGACTCATCGAGGGGCCCAGTTAAATATCTCCCATCTCTATGAGGGACAAAATTCCATCTAGGTCAACCACATTCCTCAGCACGGCAATCAACCAAACCCGTACTCAGCCCTTATGGCTACCCTGTTACGAGTAACGTTAGACTAAGCCAAAGTTTGACAACTGCAACGCCAGAATAGTCAAGACCTCAGGTCTAAGGGCATCATGACAGATTGTACAAGAGAGACCAGCTAATGACTGAACCCATGCAGAACTCTCTGGGTCGGTCCAGCAATTTGTAACTCCTTACATAATTGCACCATGACTCTCGTCCCAGCATCTAGTGCATGCATCTCTATGCACCGAGGTCAGGCTGGTCTTGGTTCAATTCAAGTTCCCACTCGAATGAGCGACCAGGGACAATTTAGATTAACTATCTCTTAATTAATCATGGACTGTTATCATAGTAAACATGCTAATAATATGATAACCATTAATTTATCTCTATAAATTAATTGATATGTTCCAAAAATATCTATAGGATGATTGGCCCTAGGGCATAATCTCCATCAAACTCCCACTTGCACTAGGTACAATCATTAATCAAACTGTTCCTAACCCTTAGAAACATCCATTAATGTGTGTCTAATTCCCACTTGACGTTACATGATTCTCATGTAAAACCTGTGCTGGGGTTTAGCAAGAGGACTGGCAAAATATCCTCGACTGCTACTTTTACATAATTTATTATCACCATCTCCAGGTGATCTTGTCTGAGTATATCACTGTCAGAATGTCAGTGGGGAACCCCTTCCCGCTTTGGTGTCTTTCTGTCTCTACAGAGTGACTACCAAGCATACTTCAGACATTAGTTTTACAGTCTACGTCTCTACGCGACTAACCCATTCTTCTAGAATCAGTAATCGTATTCCACTTGGAACCATTCCAACTTACGATATCTACTGTTCAGGGAATACATATTTCATAATTGCGATCAATCTTGGTTGGTTTGAATAATGGGCTTCTTGTGTAACCACCTTACACATTAATTCTACCATATACCAAGAATTTGTCCTTAGTGCTTCTCAAGTACTAGAGGACCTTAATGATAGCCTTCCAGTGAACCTCAACAGGATCACAGCTAATCATATACAAGGCAAACGACATATTGAGTCCAGCACAGCATGATGGATCCTATTGCCGAAGCATAAGGGATGCCACTCATGTGTCCTTGCTTATCACGTGTCTCAGGAAGCACTGATTCTTGCAAAGGACCAATCCCTGATTCATCGCCATGAATCCCTTCTTGAAGTCTCTCATACTGAACTCCTTCAGTATCTTATTCAAGAATGTACTTCTTGACTCAATTTAAGAAGCTCCTCTGAGAACTATCTCCATAGATCTCAGCTTCTTATCCTTCATTGAAAGTGATTAATCTATCTAAGATTCATAATCTTTAAAATAGTAATGCGGCTTTCAACTAGCCATATGTGTACTACATACAGCACCAAGACTGCAATTATGCTCCCACTAACCTTTAGTAAACACAGGACCCATCTAGGTTTTGTATGAAGCCAAACTCCTTTGGTGTTTTCATCAAAACAAAGATTAAAGCTTCTTGACAGGTGGCGGGCTCACCACGCTCCTAGAGCAACACATCCCTGCTCTCAATGACCAAAGATCCCCATCTTCGAAATTGAGAACGTGTTCTATCAGAACTTCGTTGTCCTTATGTTTTAGAGTAGCTTCCACAACACCTTGCGGATCTTCTCTAGTTTTCGTCTGTGCCTCTGAAGTCTTTTGTGGATCTTGAACTCCTTCAAGATTTATCTTACTCCCACTGTTTCCTTTGGAAACAAGGAATCCCTTTCTAAAAGGTATCCACCTCTGACTACAAACCCTTTGTTGTCAGATGGGTAGCAGACTTGATACCCCCTTTTAGGGTATCCCACAAATATGTACTTGAGAGTTTTTGGAGATAGTTTATCGTTTAGCCCATTGCTTAACACAAACCTTAATGTCCCCAAATTTGTAACAAGACATCATGAGACTCCTCTCATCCCATATCTCATATGGCGTCTTCTAGACGAAATGGTTAAGTGTGAAGTCAACAGCTTCTGGAGCACACCCTTTAAGGATGGTATAAGATCAATTTTAGTCATCCTAGATCGAACCTCATCTAATAGGGTTTGACATCTTTTTCTCAAAACACCATCCACCATGGGGTTTTAGAAAGAGTGAGTTGTGAGACTACTTCACAGCTTCTAAGATGTTTAGCAAAGTTTTTGACACAAATCTTTGTCTCTTGATCTAATCGAAGGACTTTTGATTTCCTTGTCAAGTTAGTTCTCTACTTCATTTTGAAATCTCTATTTCAAAAGACTCTAACTTGTGTTTCAAAAGGTAGCCGTAGATCTAGCCTTTGAAGCATTCAGTAAGAGTTATTACTTTTAGCTTAATCACTTATGGGTCCACATACATCAACCATGTATGATCTCCATTAAGTTAGACATTCTATTACTGCGAACAGTAGAGGAACGCCTGTTGTTATCTTTCCATTTTAAACAAGGCTTGCGAGCATCATATGATTCCAAATCATGTGAGCTTTAGAAGTTCATCTCTATGAAGCTTCTCAAGGCGGTTCTTGTTTGTATGGCCTAAACAACAATTGCCAAACGTATTTATAGGATTAGATTCGACAATCTTTAATCCTTCCGTATCGATGTTATAAATATTGTTATTGTTCTAATTTTAAGACATAATGATTACCTTTTCAAATCATATAAGCAAATAAACATTATTATTAAAATAGAAACCACTCTTTAATGTTTACACAAAAATCTACCTTATCCTCATAAGGAGAAAATAATGTTTAAACATTTAAAGAATAACAATAAACTCAGCCCGAAAGGGGCGATCCAAGCTCGCATGTTCCTATAGCAGCAACGGCAGCAACCTTTGCTCCACTGTCCACTTCTAGGTCCATCTCGCTCCCGTTCTCATTTTCTACCGTCTCTGAAGACCCTGCACATCAAATGTGAGAATCACATGCGTATCTAATACTCAAGTGATTTAAGTAGAAAAAGGAACACTCTATAACAAAGATACCTGAAGTAGAGGGCTTAACGCACTTCTTCTTCTTTTGATCTTCCCAGTAGTATTTGCACTTTCTCATCACGTGTCCTGACACTTGACAGAAAGAACATAATACTTCCTCTGAGGGCTTTGCCTTCTTGGCAGGTGATTGATGAGGATCGTCCTCTGGCTTGGTCTCACCATCCAGCTCGATTCCCTTTCTCTTTTCTTTGCCCTTCAACTTCCTTTACCTTTTCTGAATCAGGGATGCCTCGACAGACTTGAGCATTCCATGCAACTCAGAAACTGTCTTCTCTGTTCCTCTCCTATAGAAGCTTTTGACGAATGAGTCATAGCTCTTAGGCAGTGAGCACAAGATTATACTAGTGGCAAACTCAGGTGGAACAGGGAATCCCAGCCTATCAAGGTGATCTATATACCCTCTCATCTTTATGACATGGTAATTGACAGATTCACCTTCAGCCATATTGCAAGACATAAGAGCCTTAGTGGTCTCATATCTATCTTGTCTGATTTGGTAGCGGAACATTTCCTTGAGACGCGTTATCATCTCATATGACATCAATGTATCCAAGCCCTCATGCAGCTCAGGGATCATTGTGTCCACCATCAGACAAGAGACCTCCAGCGAGTCATCGAAGTGCTTCTCATAAGCCCTCCACTCTGCTCCTGGAGCGCCCTTGGCAGGCTCTTTGGGAATAGGTTTGTCCAGAACATAAAGTCTCCTCTCATGGGTGAGAACAATTCTCAGATTACGAAACCAATCGAGGAAGTTTGTTCTGGTCAGCTTATCCTTCTCAAGGATAGGTCGCAATGAAAATGTTGAACTATCAATTGCCATTTTTGATTCTACAATTTAAAGATATGAAAATTTAATTAGCAGATCAAAATACTTCCACTATTTTATAAAACCCAGTAAAATTTATTATTAGTGGCTAAGATCCATATTTCACCAAAATTTACCGTCGCGGAGGCGATCATGCACGTTTTGGTTATTTAGGTAGGTAACTCCTTACCAATCACATCTCTATGTGACTCTTAGATCCTTATGGGACTGTATCATCTTATGATACTTATTATGGCATGTTTATCCCATCTAATGCCTTGAGGTCCAAAACCGTTTTGATAACCCCATTAAGTCACACGGTAAAACATGTGAATGGCTAAATTCAAGATAACGAGGCGGAGGCCCAACCCTATATCATCAAGGCCCAACTGCTATACGTGTCGCGGAGGCGATCACCGTATCCAAAGAACCAAGATTTCAATAGGCGTTATATTGAAAATCCCATTCACCCGTGTCTCCTCAAGGTCAAGGCAGATACGTGTCGCGGAGGCGATCACCGCTCCACGATGAACAAGATTTTGACAGGGTGTTTTAGCGATGGCATTATGACTTAAGATTTTCTAAAAGAGTTTGATTTTATTTAAAATATTCCGATTTTTTTGTTGTTTAATTCTAAAACTCCTTTTAAAATTAAACGAGTCATGCCACATGTTTATTTCCCCATGTATCTCATACATATAAACATGTGTCTGGATTTTGTATCTCATACAAATCCCACGCTCGTATCGTATACGTGGCTATAGCGTAATGTTTGATTAAGCATGTTAAAATATCGCACCCTAAGCATACATCTAGCGCATCTCATACAACTAAATGTAAAACAGCACACCGTGTTTAGATATGGCTCATCTACCCTAGAATTCTCCCAAGCCAATGAGAGAACTTTTCTAAAAGAAAAATAAAATTACACGTGAATAAACCCCAGTTGCATTGAGGTATAAACAGAAAGTAAAATTACACAAGAGTAGAGGGAGACGACACGCAGGCCGTATTTACCGAAATAAACCTCCTAGAGCCATATCCAACACCACACAATTCAAATATGAACAATTCATACAATTATGTCAAACACGGTAACCAACACACATATTAAAACTCCTTTTAAAATTGTGTTCAATTTAGGGTTGTGCAATTTTAACATGCCTTTCTTGAAATTCAGACATATTATCAATAATTATAAAATTCAAGAATCTCATTCAAGAATTCGAATTATTGATCCCCAAAATTTATAAAATTCTCAATTTTAATAAATTTCAGCCACCTTTATAATATTATAATTAAAACATTTTTAATTATAATCATACAAGGAATTTCGATTTAGGCCTTACAATTCAAGAAACTTATCCAAATCAATCTCATTGATTTCTTTATGTATCTCATACATAATTTTGCACCTTAGATAATTAAATCGACTTTTAGGCCAAAAATTGATCGGTGGATTTTTGTAAAACTAAAACGGTGATTGAAAGCGGTAAACACACATATATCATACATCACATGTACAAACAAACAGTTTTAAATCCAAGGACTAACCTGGCTCTAATACCACTGTTGGGAATCCTCGGCGCCTAAGGCAGCGGAAGCAAAAACAATAATTAAAATTTTAAACGCCTAGGTCCTAGAATTCCCGAACGGATCCGCTAGCTGAATTTAAAACTTTTGGTTAGTGGTATACCTCACGAGTTTCAATCGGTTTAGTTGAACGAGGCGTTTCCTAGAAGTCCACGTGACGCGTCCTTCCTCCGCCGGTAATCCACACGAACAGTTTTGGAGATGCCTAGGTGCTAGCCTCCTTCACTTCTCCAAGTGAATCCGGAACCTTTATCTACAGTGTTCTTTAATTCAAGAACTCTTCTTGAATTGTCAAGAACTGTATGGCGCCTTGATCAAGAATCTTATTCTTGATCCCACACAACCTTGTCACACAAAACTAAACTCTTTAGTGTTGTGTGCCACTTTCTCTCTCTAAGAAAACAAGGCTGCGATTTTTCTCTCTCTCCTTACCAAGAGCAAAATCGAATTTTCCCTTGTGAAGGACTAGGCTAAGTCGACTTTTCTAATGTGCATGAGGCTCTCACCTTTTGTTATCTCACTTATCAAAGAATCCAATTCTTTTCTAAGTCTCTCTCTCTAAGTCGACTTAAGGCTTCTATTTATAGGGTTTGGGGACTTTGATAATTATAATTCAGGAAACCCTAAAATCATATAATTATCAAATCATAAGATTATGATATCTCCATATCAAAATTATATGACTTGAATTCCAATTTAAAATATTACCATAATATTAAAATTGGATTCAAAGTGCAATCTTGGAGAATCAATTTGGAAGATCAAATCTTCCAAGATTACACCAAGCCATGCGCCATCCCCTTTATCCTTTTTGTTGGAATTTAATAAATCAAAATAACTAACTAACTCTTAGGAAGTTATAACTAATTTGTTATTTTCCAACAATATTGATTTAAAGAATTACCATAATATCTTTAAGTCAATCTCTCCAAATCTTAAATTCTGGTTTATTGAATTAAAATATTACATTAATATTTTAAATTCAATTGGACCTAGAATTTCGACTTGCCCTATAAATCATGAATTAAAATATTACTTTAATATATTTAATTCATCCATTTGAAATCTAGATCAAATCTCATTTGAATTTCAAATTTCAAGCCATGACTTTAATTAATAAAACATTTTTATTAATTAAATCCCTTGGTAAATATGAGGCGCCAACCTCATCCTATTTTATCCTAATATTAGTGAATTTAATAAATCAATAATTTCCTAACTCTTAGGAATATTATCTAATTTATAATTCCCCTAATATTATAAATAGGAATATAATTGTAAATAGCCTAATCCAATTATCTATTTAACAATTATCATATATATATATATATATTTAAATTTGTCTCACAAATCTAAATATCATATATCTGTAGATAATTTATTTAAGACAAGACTTCATGTCCCACCACAATTAGCTATGTCTTAAACGGTGTCACAAATGTGACCCACGAATTAGTCTTAACTCGTGTCCCAGCTTGGCATCTAGTTCCTGCTTGTGTGTGACCCAGCAGGCCCCACGCGAAGTTGGTTGTAAATCATCTCCATGACTTACAAGTCGAAAGCGGACTCTAGCAAGCCATCACGACTACCCAAAACACGTGAGTTATCGTCTAACCCCAAAACGACTTAACCTTAGTACCATCTTGTCCAGATCCCTTTTTGTCCTACGATATTTTGGTAAGGATTAGGCATGGGAAAGTCATCCAAAATCCAAACCTCAACTTTCTCGATTCCCTGAGTAAGTCCCAATTTCCAGTGTGGCCACACATTCCTTGGACAGACTCATCGAGGGGCCTAGTTAAATATCTCCCATCTCTGTGAGGGACAAAATTCCATCTAGGTCAACCACATTCCTCAACACGGAAATCAACCAAACCCGTACTCAGCCCCTATGGCTACCCTGTTACGAGTAACGTTAGACTAAGCCAAAGTTTGACAACTGCAATGCCGGAATAGTCAAGACCTCAGGTCTAAGGGCATCATGACAAATTGTACAGGAGAGACCAGCTAATGACTGAACCCATGCAGAACTCTCCGGGTCGGTCCAGCAATTTGTAACTCCTTACATAATTGCACCATGACTCTCGTCCTAGCATCTAGTGCATGCATCTCTATGCACCGAGGTCAGGCTGGTCTTGGTTCAATTCAAGTTCCCACTCGAATGAGCGACCAGGGACAATTTAGATTAACTATCTCATAATTAATCATGGACTGTTATCATAGTAAACATGCTAATAATATGATAACCATTAATTTATCTCTATAAATTAATTGATATGTTCCAAACATATCTATAGGATGATTGGCCCTAGGGCATAATCTCCATCACGCTGATGATGTGGTTTTCTTTTTCAAAGCAACTCAACAGGCATGCACACACATGAACAGCATCATCTCAAGATACTGTGCCTTGGCGGGGCAGGAGGTTAACAAAGGAAAATCCTCAGTGGTTTTTTGTCCAAACACACCCAGAGCGTTCCGAAAGTTTCTAACCAAGGCTCTTGGGGTTCCACAGGCAACTTCTCTGGGAAAGTACCTAGGCACGTACGTAGACGGTAGAAATTTTGTGAAGTGAAACGCCTCGGAACTTCTTGATAAAATTGACGCCAGATTACAGGGGTGGAAGGCATCTCTACTGTCTCAAGCAAGGCGCTGCACTTTGATAAAGTCTGTCATGCAAGCAGATCCGGTCTACCGTATGTCAACCTTTCATCTTCCAAAGAGAGACATCATGAAGATGGAATCAAGAATGACTGATTTCTATTGGGGATATAAGAGAGAGGGAAAGCGCATGCATCTACTGAACAAGGCTAAGCTGTTCTCTCCAATCGCTGAAGGCGGTCTTGGTCTCAGACAACTTGCTCTCACAAATGAGGCATTATTAGCAAAGCAGGCTTGGAAGTGGATTGACAACCCCACTAACCTGACTAGTTCATGGTTCTTATGCAAATATAAGATGGTCAATACGGAATTTGATTTCCGCAACACATCCCAAGACTCTGCGGTTTGGAGAGGCATCAGACATTCTATTTCCGCAACACACTAAGGTGAGTAATCTCATTGACAAGGACCTTCAGGTATGGGATCAAAACAAATTAATCGATACATATCCTTGGCACATAGCAATGCATATCAAGGATATCACTCTTCCTCTGCGACCTATTGAGGATAGGCTAATTTGGATGGGAGCTAGTAATGGAAAATATATGGCTTCCAAAGGATACCACCTCCTGCTCACTTCTACTCATAATTCCCATCCTGCTGCTGTTCCTTTCAACTGGAAATTGTTATGGAAGTTGCGCATCCCAAAACGTTTTCTCATGTTTACCTGGAGACTCCTACAAGATGCTTTGCCCACCGGGGTTTGCCTCAAAAGACATCACCTAAATGTAGACATCCCATGCATTTTCTGTAGTGAACCAGAAGAATCTCGATCATATTTTTCGAGACTGCCCCTTCTCACGTGTCGTTTGGTTCGGTGGGGACGTCCCGGTTATCTTCCAATCACCGTCTAGTGCCTCCATCATACTTTGGCTGCGGGACCGCATCTCGGAATGGAAACATCCAGGTTCAGATGAGAATCCCTTCATTTCCAAAATCATTATCACGCTGGAGTCAATATGGGAGGCCAGGAATAATAAATACTGGCGAGGAACAGAAGCGGACCCTTCCAAGGTCATTCATGCTATCCGAGGTAAGCTCACGGCAATTACTAATGCCTTCCAGTTAAGTGCTCTCCTTTCCCCAAATCTCCGTCTCCCGAAGCTGTCCCAACTCCCGACAATACTTCAAAGTATAGATGAAGGAAATATTTGTCTGGTTTACGTCAACAAAACGAGAGCATACAGGTTCATTGAGGTATTTGGATTCCGATGCGGGGAATGCGTGTTAGTGGCGGGAACCAAGTCGGTTAAGAACAGAACCATCATGGCTGACTGCCTTATAACCTTAAGAAACCTGTTTTTCCATACAAGCATCAAAAGTGTCAACAACTTCCTGATAGCAATGCCACAGGGTCAGACACAATTCCTGCTGCAACAGGTCGCGGGTACTCCAGAGGAAGTGATGCTAAGGGATGACCTTTATCAGCTCTTGGAGAACAGGGATGTCGCCTTCCGGGGGTACGAGCTTGGGTTAGGAAGAAATGTGCATAACCTTTGGGGGGGTTTTTTCTCAAATGTCATCACATGAGATAAACTGTATATTTTCTTTTCAGCTCTTTCCTGGTACTTATAGGATTATTGAGTATCAAAAAAAAGAATCCATAGAGAGAAAAGAACAACATGCTTCCCTTAGGTCCCTCAAGAAAATAACTTGATACCAATTATAGGATTTTTTAACAAAGAGAACCGAGAGCAGGAAAGAGAAGAAGATACGGCTAAAAGTAATTTGAGAAAAATCAACTTTATTCAATCTTCATTAAGGATATTTAAAGACTTTAAATAATTACAATAAATTAAAAAATAAAATACTAAATCCCTAAAAATTAGCAACTACTTGCGAATGAATAACAGCCCCCCTAAATCAAAAAAATACAATGCAACAAAATAGGAAACAATCTTGTCTAAATCAAATCTAATTCTAATAATTCAAAATTCAACTAATTCTTAAAAACAAGAATGACTCAACATGCAGCTACTAGAGGCAAATCCCAACATTAATTTTGAAGAGCTCTTTCTATATTCAGTTGATGCAATTAGTAAATGATGTCAAATTCATCCTAAAAGAAGGTTTAACTTTTACTTTTTCAAGAAAGAATTTTCTTTTTTCCCATTAGCAAAAAGAATTTTTCATTCAACCAATAGAACAAACAAGTAATAGGCCTCTTTTAAAAGGCAACAAGTACATACAAGTACAAGAAACATCAGCAATTAGTCAACCAAGAATTACACACAAAACTCATCAGACAATTTATTGAAACATCAAATAATCATACAGATATAGAAAGGCAACAAGACCCACAATCCGCACTTTTTGTTTAAATCAAATAAGTTAGGACCATCTACACTTTCTAGTGAAGGAAAAGTTTTTTCTTTCTGAAAAAATGAGAAAGTTCATAAAGCAGTAAGCAGCTTATTGCATCCCTTGTTTTATCTCATTAGGAATTCCGAACCAGCAGTACAAGTACACATAAATATCTTGCTTAAAAGTTCAAATCATACAACTTTACAAAAAAGATACACATTCAAGCTTTATGAAGTTGAATCCCTAGTCATCATCAACATAGATAGTCTCCTGCTTGAACAGGCCACCAAATACCTTCCTAACCTCAGCTGTTTTCTCTGTTTGCTTTCCCTTATCCTCCTTTGGTTTAGTAGAATTAAAGCCTTTTGCTGGTGTTTGTTTCACCACAGCCTTCTTCGGCGAGAGACTCCGAGCCTTGGCCTGACCCCTTACCGTGGCAACCCGCACTCTCGGCTTTTCATCCTCATCATCATCAGCAGCCTTCTGGTTTTGAATTGAGGCAGTAATCTGTGTGCTGAATTTCTCCCATGAAAGTCCTGCACCAAAATCTCTTGCCTTGTTCAACAAGGCATCTACCGAAGCAGCCCCCGCAGCTTCTGCCTTCTCTTGAGCAGCTTCTGCTAGATTGGCTGCTCTCGCTTCTTGCTCTGACAGCTTCTTCACTTCTTCTTCTAGCTTCTTTGTTGCCACTGCAGCTTCACGGGCTCTTTCGGCAGCCTCTTTTGCCTCTTCCTCTGCTTTAGCTTTCTCTAGCTTTTCTGCGTAGGCTTTCCTTCTTCCATCCTCAGGAATTGTCCTGTAAACACACTTATAATCTAGTTATGAACACATATGACTAATTCATTGTCATAAGATGAGAGCCTTCTATACCAAGTGTTCAAGAATCAAGAGCTGTAACTTATATAGATTCTTCTTTTTCAGTTCTTTATGATTAAATGAGACCTCATCAGACCCATGAATGATTTTGATAACTATAGCTGAAAAAAAATCTAATGCTACTTAGTACTTACATGAAAAGTTCATCCACCCGCTTTTCTGGGGCTCCTGGATCCGTGTACACTTCCACAAACTATATATGAAAAAACAAACAAATTTTTCAAGAAGTAAGTTAATGAACAGCCAACTTCAATCTATAGCCTTTGAATTCTTAGCAGTGAACTCAACAATCACTAGTAGTAAAGAATAGGACAAGAAGAATCCATATAAAGTGTACCTTGTTTTCTGCTACTTGTGTGTTTGAGAAAACATCTGCCACTAGTGATGCAATTTTGGACTTGGAAACCTAGTAATCATCATCAGTTCCCACAAAAGTTTAACTAGAGACATGGAAACAAGAAAACATACATATAAAGGGGAGGAAATAAAAAAAGACAACAGATATATTAGATGATTATCGCATACATTACATTACTTTATAGTCGTTTGCACCGGCGCTTCCTTCACCTAACACAACCACATTATAGGAACTCTCTGGGGAGAAATCATCAGTTAAGCTTGTCTTGATGAAGGTATAACTGACGTCTGTCTCAATCACTTTCTGCAAGAACTCTTGTATGGTCAGAGGCTGAGACCGCGAGAAGAGGTTGTTGAAGAAGGAGGAGATGCCATCCAGTACATTGTATGTGGACGTGCCGGCTATGTTCCCGTCATAGACGATGGCCACGTGGCTGACACCGGCTAGCTGGGCGGCTTGGACAACTTGCACGGCGTCTGAGGCTGAGACCGCAGAGGTTGGACCATTCTCTGTGGGACCAATTGTGACAACTACTTTGCTGGCATTTCCTATTGCTTTGGCTATTGATTCTGCATCTTCAAAGCTTGATTGTACCGCATTGAGCCTCTTTGCTTCTTCATTTGATATTATCTGGTGATCAGTGCAAAAAACCACCAATTACTCACTAACTATCAAAGTTCTACTTTACTTTCCTTTTTCTTTTCTTTTGGCATGATCCCACAGTATCTTCTACACATGCAAGAGTATTTCTAGCAAAACTTGAACCCAAGATCTTAAATGTCGAGATAAAGTACCACTCCAACTTGATTTCATTTTGCCTCATCAATAATAATAACACATGCATATCATCATTAAACCCATCACTAAGTATCATTGTTTTAGTTTACTTTCTTTTCTTGGTTTTTGGCATGATCCCACAGTATATTACTATATTTCATCCATAAACAAGTAATAACAAGTGCAAGAGTATTTCTAGTAAGACTAGAACCCAAGACATTACATATCCAGATTGAAGTATCTACTAGTAACACATGCACATCATCATAAACCCATACCCCAGTAAACTCAATTACTCACCAACCAACATTGTTTCATTTTACCTTTTTCCTTTTTGTTGGTATGATCTCCTTCACTCATCCATTTTACCCTCTAGCAATAAATAATTTTTATTCAAATCAAGAGATCACATAATGGGATAAAGTATTTTCAACAAGATTTGTACCCAAGACCTTATTTATAGAAATTAGACTCTGTCATCAGTACCACTCCAATCAACCACTTCTTGGTTTCAATTTGCTTCATGAATAATAACACATGCACATCATCATCATCATCATCATCATCATCACCAAAAAACCCATATCCCACTAAACTCAATTCTTCAAACACATTGCCCAAAAAGCTCCCATTTTCCGGATTGACACTTATAAACAAACTTGTAAATCAAAAGCTAAGAAATTGAGAAGAAGAAGAAGAAGAAGACCTTGTATTGAGCAGCAAGTTGAGCCAATTCTTGTGCAGAACCAAGATCAGGAACACCAGCCCTTACATTGAAGCCTTGCCTTAACAAAGACTGTGCAATGCGAACACCAGCTTGCCCTGTTGCTCCAGCAACAAACACTGTGGAAGAGTCCTTACGCCTTGTGTTCCCAAATGACAAACCTGGGGAAGAAGTAGGGTTACTCACAACTGGGATCAAAGAGGTCACATCAGGAATCTTCCCTAACTTGAAACCAAAAGGGTTATTGGAATTGGTTGAGCCATCTTCAGAAGAAGAATCGTCTTTGGCTTTGCCTAAACGAATTGGAGGGAAAGGTCCAGACTTTTTTGCAAGGACTCTGAACTTTGGTTTCTTATGGCTTAGACTTGAGTGACGTGAGGAGGTTAAGAGAGATGAATTGGAAGTGAGAGTGGAAGCCATGGAAGGAAGGATAGAGAAGAAGATTCCCAGATGACCCTTGTATTTGTGAATCTCTTTTGGCTCAATGACAACAATCCAAGGCTGAGGCTTTTTCAAAGTTTCGATTTTGTGGATTATTATCTGAAACAAATGAAATGTGGCGAATTGGGTGGAGCCACGTAGATAAGGTTTATCCAGATCAGAATTGTCGAACACCAAACGTTTTTTTAATAACACTGAGAAAGTGAGGATGAATGATGACATTGACATGAAACTGTTCATGCATATATTTCATCATGGGCTGTTTTAGTTTTTCGCTCTGATCTTTCCAATTATAAGAAAACTTCACAAACACAATTTGTTACTATTTCTTTCCATAAAAATAATGTGTTATAAAAATGTCTTTTTTTTAGATCAAATTGAGTCATTTATCATTTTTTTAGAGACTAAATAATTAATTTATTCTTAAAATTATGTAATTATTGATTAGGAGGGAAAAATTAAGAATTGAAAATGAAAAAGAATGGTACATTAACAATATACAAACTTTGTACTTGTGTAAATTCTCTTTATATATAAATTAATCTAGGTACAAGATATATTGCGTTTTATGTTTGACAAAACACCCTTTCGTGCCCCTAATGTTTGCAGTGATTTTCAATTATGCCTCTAACGTTTCATTTTGTTCAGGCGTGCCTTCAATGTGAAACTAACGTTTCAATTATGCCCCCAATTTTGACTCAATGCCCATGTGGCAATTATTTTACTTATGTGTCATTTTTTTTTGACTGACTTGAATACGTGGCATGATGACTAGACATTCCTATTTTTTTTCCCACCTTGGCATGATGACTGGATTTATATTTTTGAACATAAAAATTGAGTAAACTAGCAAATCAGTCCCTGGATTTAGATTTTTCATCATCTTCATTCATTTTAGCCCCAAATCCTCAAAATAAAATTGTAAAGTGTCCCAAAACTCTTCCAAACATTTCAATTTAGTCCTTAAAAATATTAAAAACCCTAAAACCTAAACTCTAAAAACCTAAACCCCGAACCCTAAACCTCTAAACCTTAAAACCCCAAACCTTAAAACCTCAAATCCCAAACCCCAAAAAATGCGTGAAACGGTGTCAGATTTCAGTCCACTCTCTTGCAAACTCTACCACAATTAATTGCAAATACAATAATCAAACGAAACAGCTGAACAGAATTTCAATTAATTACAGGATCCAGATTGCGGAGTACTATATATACGAACACAATTCGAATAACGCAGCTGATCCGGTGCGTGGCGCACGGTCTCTATAACATTCAATGATTAAAGTGCAAAAGTACTATATCATTGATTTAAAGAACAAAAAACAAAAAAAGGGAATGGGGAGTGCGGAACTCAACTGCGCATGGCAAGCATGTATGTATTTTGCTAAAAAAAAGGATGAATGAGTGGAAAGGTCAAAACTCGAAAGAATAGAATCTTGAAGAAAAGGGCAAAGCGAGAAACAGAGGAGGGTGTTGGTGTAGGGAATTAAAGTATAAATGGAAATGAAATGTTTAGAGAAAGAGAAAAGAGGCGAAGATAGTGGATTAGGATTAGAGAGTGAAGAGGGAGTATTGAAAATGAGAAAAGAGAGATCACTCACTTGGGTTTTGAGTGGAGACGTATGGTATGAATATGAGTGCATGTGTGGTAAGGTCAGAGTCACAGCTTTTTGTGGGCGATGGCTATGGCTGGAGCTGGACGATTCATTTCATGGACGCTTCATTCATTTCAATTGGGGTTTTAAGGTCTAGAGGTTTAGGGTTTGGGGTTTAGGTTTTAGAGTTTAGATTGTAGGGTTTTTAATAATGTTTGGAAGAGTTTTGAGACACTTTACAATTTTATTTTGAGGATTTAGGACTAAAATGAATGAAGATGATGAAAAATGTAAATCCAGGGACTGATTTCTAGTTTACTCAATTTTTATGTTCAAAAATGTAAATCCAGTCATCATGCCACAGTGGAAAAAAAAAATAGGAATGTCCAGTCATCACGCCACGTATTCAAGTCAGACAAAAAAAATGACACATAATTTAAAAAATTTGCCACATGGGCATTGAGTCAAAATTGGGGGCATAATTGAAACGTTAGTTTCACATTGAGGGCACGTCTGAACAAAATGAAACGTTAGGGGCATAACTGAAAATCATTGCAAACGTTAGGGGCACGAAAGGGTGTTTTACCTTTATGTTTTTATATATTTATGAATTAGGTTAAAGGGTCATTTTGGTACCAAATGTATGTCCTAATGTTTATTCTGGTCTATTATATTTCAAAATGTTCAAATTGGTCCTAAGTGTTGGCAAAATGTTTCATTTTAGCCACCAAACTATTGAATATGGTTTGTTTCAAGTTCAAATGTGACGAGTTTAGAGCTATGAATTATTCTCGAATAATATTTTCTCTATCCAGTTGGGGCCGTCAACAAATGAGATCAAATCGGTGCTAAAAGTAGATCGCTCGTTTTATAGTCAAACAAGCAAAGTTGGTCATATCTCTTTCGTTTCAAATTCGAATGCGATGAATTCGGAGATATTAGTTCCTCTTAACAAATCCTTTAAACTTCAAATAAGATACGAGAGAAATATGACCAAATTCAATAGTTTGGGATTAGAATGAAAAATTTTTATCAATATTTAGGACCAAAATGAAATATTTTGTCAATATTTAAGACCAATTTGAACATTTTAAAATATAATGGACCAAAGTGAACATTAAGGCATACATTTAGGATAAAAATGACCCTTTGACTTATGAATTATAATAAATATAATTTATTTTGAATTTTTATTATAATATTGAAAATTCTATTACGTAGTTAATGCCACATCTAAAATTGAACATACTTAAGTCTTTTGAATCTCCTGGGCTTGATGGCTTTCCTAGGGCCTTTTCCCGTCATTCTTTGGGCCTGATCCATCAAGATGTCGTTAATATCGTCAACAATGGTATATTGTTGATTATAGACTTATAGTCATATTTCAGAAAACTTTACTTCAATTTGCTCCATAAGCTCCTAATAATGAAAGATATTCCTAGACAAGTAATAACTAATAACCAGTGTTGTCATAACCGAACCGGACAAAGACTCGGACAAGTGTTCGGTTCACGGTCGGATCGGTTGAATCGGTCGGACCGGATGTATGGACCGGATGACGTAATAAATAATTATTGTTAATATATTAAATATAAACCCTCTATAATTTTTTTTTGGTCTAAGAGATGCATTAAATCTATTAATTTATTAGATAAGTAAAACAATTGGTAAGAGGAAGCTAACAGAGTCTCATAGTTGGGATGGTAAAGGCGTTGGGATTGTGAAGAAAGGGCATGGGTTCGATCCTTACAAGGCTCAAAATGATTTTTTATAAAAAAAATTGAGAACTGCCGGTCCGGTCCAGCGGTTGGTTTCGGTTTTCCGGTTCTTTGCTGGTTATTTCCTGTCCAACCATCATTCCGGTTCAAATAGTTGAACCAACTCGCTTGTGTCTTCGGGTAGCGGTCCAACCGGTCCGACCGGCCGGTCCGGTCCGGTTTTCACATCACTGCTAATAACCAAACATTTTGTCCACCAAAACATTTTAACTCATACTGGATTCTTCTAGAAAAGGTATATGCCAAAGTGTACTTTTGGTCTCATAATTTTTGCTCAAATCTCAATTTGGTCCCATAATTTTTTTCGTTGTACTTTTAGTCTCATATCTTTTGCTCATGTTGCAAATTTGGTCCCGTGTTTCACTTTTGGTCCCATATTCTTGGGTCAGGTTGCAAAATTGGTCTCATATCTTTTGGTCAAGTTGCAAAGTTTGTCTCATATCTTTAAATTAGATGTAGAATTCATCACAAATCTTTGTGTTAGATGAGATTGACGGTAAAACTTTTTACAAAGATATGATACCAATTTTGCATTCTGCCAAAAACATATGGGGCTAAAAGTCATACGGAACCAAATCTGCAACTTTTTACAAATATATGGGACCAAAAGTGTAACAAAAAAGTTATAGGACTAAATTAAGACCTGAGCAAAAGTTATGGGATCAAAAGTATACTTTTACCAAAGGTATATATTATATTATACTCCTCACTACTCTTTGGTGTTTATTTTGCCAAATGTAGAATTAAGGTTCATACGTACGTACTTATAAGGTAACCCTTTGTGTTTTTTCCAAAAGCGTTTTGATTAGAGATGTATGCTTTAGCTTTAATCAAGAATATTTATTGAACTTTCCCTCTCAAAAAAAAAATATTTATTGAACTCTAAGAACAAACTTAAAGGAGATATATTATTAACCAAAATTGACTAAGGGTGTGTTTGGATTGAGAAGTTAAGGTAAAGGAATGGGAGAGGTAATAAAGAAGAGATAAAGGATTTGTGTTATAAAAGAGGTTTTTAGTAAATGTTGTTTGGGAAAATGAGAGATAAAGGAGGAATTATGATGTGAAATTATTTTGAAGGGCATGTAATGATTGTGGTGGGTTAAAATAATTGTATTGGTATTTTAAATTTGTATGATAAAAATGGTAAAAATAAAAGAGAATAAATGAGTGTTATTTTGGTGTTTGTTTTTGTGTTAATAAAGTAGTATGATGTAATAATTGCCTCGAAATTTATGCTAAAGGAGAAGTTAATAAAGGGAATTTTTGGAGTGATAAGGTAAAGGAGGATGAATCTTACTGTGTGATGTTAATTAACCTACTCAATGACCAATCTTTATATACATCACACCACCTTGCTCCCATGATTTTATTTTGCAGGTCATCCCTCAGTCATTTTGAATCTTGCAGAATTTCTCATGTCTTAAGGGAGGGAAATCAATGTGCTGACTCCCTTGCTGGAAATGCCTTAGCTTCTCGTTGTAATTTTATGTCTTTTCATAGCTGTCTATCTTTTGTTGTTTTGCCTTATACCATGGATAGACTTGGCATTCATACGCCCCGTGGTATTGGTTAGTTTACTGTGTTTGCTTTGTAGTTTTTTGGCGAGGATGGCTTTGTATCTGAACCAAGGTTATTAAAACCGGACCGGCCATTGAATCGGTCGAAGGAGGGGTTCAAGGTTCAATGGTTCAACCGGGGTCCAACCGGGGTCGGACCGTTGATAAATAAATAAATTAAAAATAATAAAAAAAACCTATATATGATAAAATTTTAATTCAAATATTCATAATTAGGTTACAAAATACAATTATAACATTAATATATTAATACAATTTTCATAAATTAACATGAATTAATATAGAGATAATCAATTTTCATAATGTTCAACAATATAATATCATCAAGTGACATTTTATGATCACTTTCTCTATCAAATTTTGGTTCATAATCAACATTCTCTAATATTTGACCCATAATTATAAAAAAAGACCAAAAAAATCAACAAAAAAAAAAAAAAATAAAATAAACCAGGACCGGTTCAACCGGTTTGACTCCGGTTCAGGCCGGTTCGCCCGGTTTTTGGCCGGTTCTCTGCTTGGCCGGTTATTAAACCGACTCGGACCGGCCTAATGACCGGTTCCCGGTTCAACCGGTCCGGTCCGGTTTTAATAACTATGATCTGAACTATGTTGCTCTGTTTTTTTCTTTAATGAATGAACCTTTTCTACGAAAAAAAATTTTGACACTACAAAAAATATTACTCATGTATATAATAGAGGAGGAACCAAAATTAGGGATGGCAACGGGTAGGATACCCTAAATTTTATCACTATCCGTATCCGTATCTGTTTATTCTCTCCAATATCCATATCCTATCTATATCCGATATCCGGTATCCGAAGGGTACCCTAAATATCTGAAATACCCGAAAATAATGGATATAGGATAGGATATCCTAATTCAAAAATCGGATATATCTGATACCCAATATTCGTTAATTAAAATAAATTAATTAAAAATATGATAAAAAATGTATAAAATATTTATATTATAGGGTATCGGATACCGGATACCCTAACTATCTGTTCATTTCGAACGGATACCAGATAGTTAATTTTTTATTTTTCAATACCTGTACCCTATCCGATATCCGGTATCCGACGGATATCGAATATTTTTTACGGGTGGATTCAGATGGGTATCCTAAATATCCACTCAAATTGCCATCCATAACCAAAATGTATATTTTCTGGGGTATGAATTATGTAATTTTCTAAATCTTGTTCTTCAGTAGTTGGAAAACCAAAAATATTAGTCATATATATACTTAATGATGGACCAATATGTATATTCTTTTATATGAATTATACATTTTTTCTCAATAGTGTATAGTACAAAAAATATTATCCATATATATACGGAAAGAGTGACCAAACTGTAAAGTTTTGGGATTCGAGAATTATAATTTTTTTTCTTATATTGCATTTTTTTCACCACAAAAAAAATTACTCATATATGTGTTAGAATAGGGACCAAACTGTAATTAAATTTTCACACACCAAAATTATATTTTTTCTCATTAATGTTTCTGAAATATGCTTATAAATTTTCACACCACAAAAAATATTACCTTGGAATAATTATATTAGTGCAAGAGTGACCATAATGTATATTTTGGGATCTGATTACACTAAAAAAATATTATTAAAGTTGGACTGATCTGTAATTTTTGTTGTCGAATGAGACAACAAAAAATATTACCCATATACTCAAAACAGAAGACGCTAAATTATAACAAACAACAAAAAAAATATTATTAAAGTTTTGGGAATTGAATTATATTTTTTTTCTATTTTGAATTTTGTTTTTATATTTTTACACTTCAAAAAATATTACTTATATATATACTGGAGGAATGACCAAATTGTAAAGTTTTGGGGAATGAATTATATATTTTTTCCAATTATTTTTTTTAAATATCTTCATAAATTTTTACACCACAAAAAATATTATCTATATATATACTGCAGGAGGGGCCGAAATTTATATTTTTGGAGTCTTGATTATATATTTTATCTCATGGATCAAAATGTAAATAACATTGACTTAATTATTTTATTTGGCCAAAGTCCTATTTTGGTCACTCAGTTATGCTCAATGTTTCAAATTGGTCCCTCGATTATTTTTCTTTCCATATTGTTGTACTAATTTTAGTGTGTAGATTAATACATTGTTGCAACTTGCAAAAAAAATATATATAATAGAAATTTTTGCTTATAATTTTTTATTATATTAAATTAATTTTGTTTCATTGTTATAATTTACTAAAAATAATATTAAATTTTGTTTAGATTAGAAAATACATAATAGTTTGAAAATAATTTTGGATCTAATATTTATACAATTTAGTTTGTTTGAATAGGAATGTGAGATAGAAAAATTTCTTTACACATTCTCTCATCAAGCTTGGAATCAAGGTTAGCAAAATGTAATTATTAATCATTTATAATCATTTTGTTTGGCATAAATAAATCATTTCCATGTTAGGCATTTACTTAAATTTATTAGTTACGCAATTTATTTTTTTAATTTATTTATTATTATTATAATTTTATTCATATTGTAATTATAATTTTATAGTTAGATATGAATTATATAATAGTCAAATTAATTAGTTGAGTTATTTATTTTACTTATTATTTTTATACTAATTGTTAAATATTTTATAAATATGTGTTAAGTATTTTTTTTAATATTATTACTAAAGTGACAATCCAAACGGATGCTTAGTGGATAATCGTTCGAATAATGAAGCTAGTGAAGTTAACAATTAAAATTAATTAGACTCTAAAGGGGGCCATATATATAAAGAAAGCCTCGTCATTGAAACGATGTGACAATTAAATTGAATGGTTAATAGTATATATATAATTAAAATGGGTTTGATTAACTAAAAGAGAATGTAGAGTTGTTTGTTGTGTATATGTTAAGAGAAAGAAAGACAGCGAATTAACATTGCGAATTCCTTTTTCGTGGAAAAGAAAGCACTTTTTATTAATTTGACAGTTGATATATATAAAGCAAGACTTATAATCGTGAAACTGAAACCATTTTTGTCTAAGATGCTGGTCTTTTAATTTGTATTGTAATTGTATTGTTTGTGCTTAATGAAACTCATGTACCCACGTGCCTTGTATATATATATATAAACAGGATCATATTATTGTCTACTAATTTTTAACATGGATGTCAGCTTATAGAGGAAGATAATGGTCACGTGAAGAATGATATTTTAGGGTCAATGTTAGTTCAAGGGGCAATTGGAATTGAAGTTGCATGCAAGAGTTGAGCACTAATATTAAAAAATAAATGTTAAATAATTGAAATGGTTATTATTTTATTCACGATTGAGCACATGAGGAAAAAGATCAGCACGAAAGTAACACATGACATAACATAAATAAAGCCCAAGCTCCAAAGGATATATTATAGGAAAGTACACCAGATAAAGGGATAGAAGAGCAACACACTCTATACGTACACTACACCAATGGTGTACTTTAGGACTCCATTATTGAGAGGCTTTTTGAAGGAATAGATGAAGTATGAGTCGTGGTTGGGTTGTTGAAACGTTGTGTTGAGTTGGGTTTAGGAGAGATTGATTTGGACTTTCTATTTTATTTGACAGATTAGATTAAGATGGATTGAAGACAATCATTGAATTAATTCAAAACAATCCAAATAAAAAAGTAGCAGGTTGGGTTAAGTTGGTCTACATTATTTTTTTTATTTGTCATATATTTACTTTTTTCAATTTAATCCCTGTTGATTTTTTTTTTTTTT
>QANZ01011554.1:38896-70026 GCA_003254925.1 Chamaecrista fasciculata
AATATTTTTTTTTATTATTAATGCTGATGTGGCACGCACAGTTGGCTTTTTTTTTTAGTTTTCCAACTGCTGACGTGGCACTTAACGTGCCACGTCAGCAGTTAACGGCTTCAGGGACCAATTTGACTAACGTTAGTAAAATTCGGGGACCTATTTGTCAATTTCCATAAATCAGGGACCAATCTGTCAGCGACCCAATAATTCGGGGACTAGTTTGGGAGTTTACTCAATTAAAAGGTGTTGTTTAATTAGGTGATAGTAGGAAACCTATCGGAGGGAGCTTTTTCCGAAGAAAATGGACATTTACTGTTCATATTGCTTAAGCTAGGCCCACGTGTCGGCCCATTGTTGATGTGTGATTCACAAGAGAATCTTTGACTTAGATTATATATATCATAAGTATTGTCTTTAATTTCACTTTAATTGGGCTTATTAGTAGATAAATCATCTTGCCGTATCAACTTAATTTAACTAACAATTGCTTTAGGACAGTCGTTAAGGCGTATTTATTGTATTTTGAAAATAAAAATTCTACTTTGAAAAAGGAAATTTTCCTTTTTCAAAATTATTGCTTCATCAAAATTTTGAGGTAAATTTTCTTTTTCAAAATGAAATTTTCATTTTCACAATACAATAAATGTACCTTAACGAGTGTCCTAAGGACACTCTTTAGCATTACCCTTTAAATAAACAAACAAAAAAATCACACAACGTAACCCAGCAAGATTGGAGACTTTATACATTTTATAATTATGAAGCTAACAATATCAGTGTCTGTCACCTTGCTATTAGTTGCTTCCACTCCTTCCTTTCACTTATATTCTCACTAAGTAATTTTTTGTCAAATACTCAATTTGATCCTCAAATTATGGAATAGCTTTATATTTGTCTTAAAATTATTTTTTTTGTTTTATTTTAGTCCTCAAAATGTAATTTCATATAAACTTTATTGTTATTTCTAACCTTGACAAAATATAAACCTTGTAATGGGTTAGCCCAAGGCCCATTAAGCTCAAACTGGTCCATTTAGTGACCACACTTTGCTTGTCTCTTCGTTCCTTCACCTCTAAACAATCCTCTCCTCAACCTGTAAACATCAAGACTGTTAAAGTAATCGGTAGTGCTCACACGTTACACACACCTGTGGGAACCACCCTACATAACAAACCTATGACAACGATATCAAGAATCTTATAAATAGAGTACCTCACCACGTAACAGATACATTCTAATATCACTATTACTTACCATTACTCTATTAAACTGCTAACTTAGGTATCAAAGGCTCAATTGGAGACTTAATTAACTCCCCTCTTGAGTGTCTCTTATGCAGGACCCACGTGCTAGGCGAAATTTTGGACCACTATCAAACCTAGACAATTGATAAGATGAATAATTTCTCTCTCATATATGAGTTGACAAAGAGTTAAAGAAAAATTTTTATTTCTAGTCACAAATTAAAAGTAAATTTGTGATTGATTTTTATCTCCAATTTGTGACTAAGAATAAAAAATTTTATTTTTCTCTATCAACTCACTTATCAAGACACGTATAAAAGAGAAATTATTCACTCAAACTATCTAGTTTATAAATAATGATAGAACCCCGACAAAATTATATTTTGAGGACTAAAATAAAGTAAAAAATGATTTTATGACCAAAATAAAACTTATCTTATAGTTTGAAAATCAAAATGAGGTTTTAACCTTGATCTTTTGTAGTTTGAAATTTCTTCTAGAGTATATTTATATTTAAGAGCTATACGTGTATAGTAATATATATAAGAGAAACGTAATGAGCACGACGAAGCTATTATTTGTGTTTGGAATACCGGAAGTTGATGAAAACTCCTTCCTAGCTAATTCAATTCCCTTATTGCGTGTCACTGTCTCCGCCATTTCCTTCCCTCAACGTCCTATACGTTTTGTTTTAATATGGTTCTTTGGTTCAACACCTGAATTACGTGTACAATTGATTCATCAACCATATTAATAATTAATAATAGTTATTATATATTCAATTCCCTTATTGCGTGTCACTGTCTCCGCTATACCGGCAATATTTTTTAGGACATGCATGACTATCACACGTGCTTAGGCCAGGTTAATACATAGAACGCACAAAGTATATATCTATATATATAACGTTTAATTTAATTATTTTCAAGTGTTTAGTAATAAATAAAGTGATTATTCTTTTACTTTATCGGGTTATAACCACATATCTCATTTTTATCCCTCTTAACAACATAGATAAAGACTATCATCATTTAACTGGCATGGGTAAGTTTATAAAGATAATAAATGATAATAGGCTCAATAATTAGGAGACCCAAATGGCAGAGCATGTCCCTGATTCAGCAGGCTGCAAACCCACCAGATGGATCACATGGGCATGAACGCCCTGTATCTCGCCATCAGATGTGGACGCCCACAATCACGAAGGGTGTGGGCGCCCACGCACCAACAAATAAAGAAACATTCCCTGAATCAATCAGGAGCCAATTAAGGATGGATCAAGATCCGCTGTCAATCAAGGCAAATCACTCAAAGATCCTTTCCCCTGATAACGCCTTAGCCATCAAGGCACCTTTCACAGAAAAGGAACTTACGTGGGAGCCAAGGATCACAATCAGATCAGCCAGGATTACAATCAAGCATCCAGGCATTTATGGCAAGATCACGTCAGATCACCCTCAGTCAGTATAAAAGGTTAACCCTTCATACTGGAAAAAGTACGCTCTCTACTCAGTCAATTGAGATTATTGAGCTCATATCCCTTACTAACTTAATCGCAGGGCCACCCATGTGCGTTCATTGACTTGCAGGCGACTTTTGACCCAGAGTTGCCTCACCGAACCAGGTAATGACCCCTGGCCAGAACCAGGTTCATCAATAAAATTCTTTATATCAATGTAACTATAATTTTAAGTTTCTAATTCAAATTTTTTTATTAAACTGGATTAATTTCTAATCAGTTTCATGTTTGGTGATAATAAAGAAATTATACTCCCTCTGGTTCTATATATCTGATGTTTTAGAGAATTATTTTTGTTCCAAAATATCTGATGTTTTATAAATTCAAGAGAACATTAATTATTTTTTTACCATTCAACCCCTATTAAATATAGTAGAGTCATAAATGAATAATAAATAACCAAGGAAAGTGATGCTGGGAAATTCGGAAAGCAACCTTTGGTGGGGTTGGGAAGGAGACGTTGAATTGGTGTATATTGACATTGAAGGAGATAGAAGTAATGAAGGAAGACAACAAAGAATAATAAATAACCAAAATGTGAGGCTATATATAATTAATAAAGTGAATGAATAATTAATGTGGAAAATAATTAAACTTAAAAATTGGCATGCGAAACAAGCTAGATTCAAAAGCAATGGGTTGGTATAAATAGTGAGTATCGGCCGGAAATCATGTTTGAGCTGGCCAAGTATAGAAAAGGCCAAAAGTTGAATGAGGTAAAGAGGAAATCATGGTTAAGGGTACGTATTTTTACGTGTCGTGGATCAGTGGCAAACCATGATAATGATATTGATGATGGTGATTCTGATGATGCATGCATGCCATGGATTCGTGTTCAATGTTGATGCCAATAGAGTGTGTGTTCGATGGCCAAATGTCGACCAAAAACGCATGCAAAATGTAGGCGTTTCATGCAACCGCCTTAGTAAGCTTTTCAAGCCTGCCAAAAGAAAGATGGTTTAATTAGTAAGGAGGTGACTCATGATTTACAAAATTGTGGGTTTCATTTTTATTATTGATGTGAGAATTTTGTTAATAAGTGATTTATAAATATCTGAAGTCTACCTTAAATTTTGCGAAAGCTAGAAACATATTTTGCGAAAGCGATTTATAAAAACTAGAAACATATTTTAACTTTGATTAGTTTCTGAAATCTACCTTACTTAAATTTTTGTTTTAAGAAAAAATATTTTCGAGCCATTTGGGACTTTGCTCAAGCTAGCTTAGCATTCCAACCCAAAATTGAAAAAACACTAACCACAACCCATATATGCATGCACGCGCGCCGAATGCAACCTTCAATCAACTTCAAGCTCATGTTTCATGAACCATTCACTACCACACACCTACCATATTCCTATTCTTCTTATGCGCCACGCGTCCTATACTATTATTCTCTCTCTCTCTCTCACTCCTTTTATTAATTTCTCGTACCTACGTAACCTAAACATGTGTACTAATATATATGTGTTTCATTCAAACAAAAATAGACAGACAGACAGAGAGAGCGTGTGTCATACTGAAAATCTCGAAAAATAGCAAAAGGAGGACCAAATATAGACGAAACATAAACAGTGATTGAGTAAATGACTCTCAAAATTTCAAAATTTCCGGCTCCACGACAAAGTAACAAGGGTGAAGTTTCTTGACTAGGGGTAACGGTTATTTTGATCCTAAATGAATGTTATAATATTCATTTAATTTATTATATTTCAAAACATTTAAATTAGTTTTAAATATTGACAAAATATTTTATTTTGATCATAAACTATTGAATATGACTTATTTTAGGTTCAAACAAATTTAGAGCTATATATTATTTTCAAAGAGTACTTTCTCTATTCACTTGGGATCGTCATCAAATGAGATCAAATCAATCCAAAAAGTAGACCTCTCGTTTCAAATTCAAATCCGATAAATTTAGAATTACGAGTTTCTTTTAACAAGTACGTTGAAATTGAGATGAAAAGATAATAGAAATATGACTAAATTCAATAGTTTGGGACTAATATGAAATATTTATGACCAAAATAAAATATTTTACTAATATTAAAATTAATTTGAACATTTTAAAATATAATAAATTAAAATAAATATTAAAATATATATATCTAAGACTAAAATAATCATTTTGCCTCAAAATTTCAAAATTTTCGGCTCCCCCACAAAGTAACCAAGGTGAAGTTTTTCGACCCTAGGTGGGTTAAAGTAAACCCGAGGGAGTGTGGTGGTCACGTGGCAGTTACTTTTTGCGAAGCTGTCAACGTCAAGGACCAGATATCGTACATTTGATGTCTACATTGAATCACCACGTGGACATGCTTCTAAGGTACAGTCACACATCAGTGGGGCCCATCCTACGTGTCATCCAATTTGTGATCGACACGTGTGAGGACCCAGGAAGGACTATAGAAACTAAAAAGAGAAGAGAGATGAAATGAAATATGAATGAAATTAAATAAGTGATATGATATGATATGATATGATTATTATGGTGTTGGGTTTGGTTAGTTTGGGTTTTCTTTTCTTTCATTGACGCCAAAAACAAAAATGAACAGAGATTTCCTAATTCGAGAAAATTTTCCATTTAGGGGAGTGTTTGTGGAAAGATGTGAAATTTGAAAAACGAGAGAGAAGGACACGTGTCGGGAGGGCGTGTCAATAAATGAATAGAACTATAAAAGAAGAGAGAGATTGAGAGTCAATGAAGTGGACAGGTGGAGGGATACGTAGAGGAGTGTGATTGGACCACGAAAATATATGAGTGGGAGGGGGGAGGGTACTTTGGTAAATTTGATTAAGCTTTTCAATTTCAAAGTCTCATAGTTGAAGAGATTTTTGAAATGAAAATTTGAAAGTTCTAAGGAAAAAAGAAGTTTATATTTATTTAAAATTTCATTTTGGTCTTTAATGTTTACTAAAAGTTTTATGATTGGTTTCTAATTAATGAATATGATTTTTTTTGTTTCAAACTCAAACACAATTAAATAAGAGCTATAGATTAAATTTAATAAGTTTTTTTTGCTTAATTGAAGTCATCAACAAACCAGATCAAATCAACTATGAAATTGAGCTTGAAAATGGGCTATTTTGTTTTATGAATTTTATCATATATCTCTCATTTCAAGTATAAATTCAACAAATCAAAGCTTTAAGTTACTCTTGACGAATTTTTTCTTTGTCTAATTGGGACCGTTGACAAATGAGGTCAAATAGTACTTCAAAAATTAATGTTGATGTTTTGATCGAACTCATTTTCAGAGTATTATTTGATCTTATTTTCCAACCACTCCAACTAAATAAAAAAGAATTTATCAAGAGTAATTTGTAACTTTAATTTCTTGTATTCAGACTCGAATTAAGTCGAGAAAGAGCTTATTAAATTTAACCTGTATTGATTGAATCTTATTGAAATTTAAAATAAGAGAGATATAACCGTATTAAATAGTTAACAACCATTAATAAACTTATAAGAAAAATTAAGTACCAAAATAGAACAAATGAATATTATAGACCAAAATGAAACTTTAGTTAAATATTAAACATCAAAATAAGTTTTGGATCAAAAAAATATGAAAGTTGGAAAGGCACAATTAGTCCCGGCAAAAGTAGCGAGTGAGGGCCACATGCGTGTCAGCCAAGGATGTTTCTATGCCTTGTTGTTTTTATCTCATTGGTCCACGTGCCTCCGTTTTCTATGCTACTTACTATACACGTGTTCCCTTTTCAAGCATTGCAATTACCCATCCTCTTTCCTTTTTGGTGAAATCCTCCTTCAAAGTTTGATTGCTGATTGTTGATAGGAGATTGAATCGCTCATATGACATAATTATAGTTATTGATGTAATTTAATGTTGAAAAATAATAAAAATTAATAATTTTTTTAATCAATTAAAATTGTGACCGAAGTTACATCACTAGTTACATACAATTAACTTTTTCACTTATCATTATTTTATTTGCTCATGATCTTTTGCATCCCATATCAAGAATTAAATTTTTCATTATAGTCTAACCCTTCATCAGGCATACTCCCACTCCCATTTCCTCCCTATTTATTATTATTATCTTTTTAAAAAAACTTAATAATTTTATTTTTTATAGCAAATATTTAAAACTATATAATTTTAATTTTAAAATTTAAGAAATATAATAATAAACAGTTATTTTATTTAAAAATTTGATTATAATTCAATAATAAAAATGATATAAGTTAAAATTTTGTTAAAATTATCAGAGTTAAAATTATATTTATTTTTTATATTTCAATTAGAATTTCAAAAAATATTAAATTATTCTTAATTATTTTATAATCAGTAATTTATATAATTTTGTTTTGAAAACATTAGTTTATTAGTTCGATAAATATAGTAGAAACCCATCTATCTTTAGTTAAAAATTTAATTTTGATTATAAAATAACATTAAATATTTAAATAAAGTATCCTACCTATGAAAATTAACTAGAGGAATTAGTTCTTATAGATACCCATACCCTGATTTAAAAAAAATATTCACTTACTCTTTAGTTTATTCATCCTCTTATTACAAAATTTTAAATAATAAATATAGAGAAAATTTATATTTGATCTTTAATTTTTTATTGAGTTAATATTTTAGTTACTAAAAACGAAATTAAATGATCTAATCCTTAATTTTTCACCACTATAAACTAGTTAATCTTTTAAACATTATGCATTAAATACTATAATGATATGAATATTATCACTATATTAATTGTTGACATAATTGTTAATTATTATTATTATAATTATAACATCTTGATTATTTAAAAACTCAAATCTAAACTTAAACTCATTGTAATTATTCTTCTAACAGAAAATAAACTCTAATTATGATAGTTTTCTTAAACTCTAACTAATGAATTTGTGCTTTTCGAAAAACAAAAACTAATGCAACTCTAACTATTCAGTAACTAATGAAGTAATTTTCAGTTATACGCTCAACGTTTTTTTGTCAATTATACCCTCAACGTTTTACATTTGAGTCAATTATATCTTAACCCCTAACTAATTACTGAATAGTCAAAAATGTTTGTCATCTTTAACAAACAGCTCTTTAGAAGCCATTAACAATCCTCATTCTCTTACCCAAAAAACATCATCACCACACTTTATCGTTGTTGTCCTCTCTCTCTAAAGGAGTTTTGAAGTTACTTTACTTCTCAATTTCGACGACCACGATGACACCGCCACTGGAGATTGTGTGTTAACGCCGAGAGCTAGAGCTATTAATTAGTATTTATGCTTGATTTCTCTGTATTCGAGGCTCACTGACGAATTTATGTGTGGTCTGGAACTGTGGAAAAACAAAGGGGAGAGATTTTTTTGGATTTCTCAATTGAGGGACCAGTTTGTTAAAGATGATAAGCATTTTTGGATTGTTCTGTAATTAGTTAAGGACTCATGTGAAAGAAAAATCTTAAGAGAATGGAAGATTTCTAAATAATGAAAACTTAAGAACTTTAAAACAAAAAAAATGTCAGATCGATGTATAATTGACTCAAATGTAAAACATAGGGTATAATTGACAAAAAAAATAACGTTGAAGGTAAAATGACCTCATACGTTGAGGGTACTAATATGAAAAAAAAAATAATAATGGAGATTGGAAACCAAGATTAAATAAAAAAAACTCATTGTTATTACTCTTTTTATAATTTTTTTTTAACATCTAACATCAATTTAAACAATAAAAAAATACTCTAGAGATTAGAAATTAAATAATATATTTTTATTATTCATGAATCAAATTATTAAAAATACGAAAATTGAAGGTGTAGATACTAGATAGTATATTTTCTCCTAAATATAACAAAGTAAGAAAATAGAAAAATGGCACACTTCATTCATTCATGATTTTATTCCTTCACTTCACCCTCACCTTCTGCTCTTTTTACGCAGAAAAACCGTCCATGGCTTCATGGAACTGCTTTTAAAACCCCCAAATATGATCGCGCGCGAACACCTTCTCTTTCATTCATCATTCTTCGCTTTTTCTTCATCATTTCCCCATGTACTACGAGACTGACCCATACCGAGATATTGAATTTGAGACTAGCTATTCCAATATCCATGTGAATCATCATCATCATCATCATCATCATCATCATCATCGATTCTCAGTTCTTGTAAATTAATGGCAGAAATATGCTGCGGAGTGGTAAGCGAGAACGAGGCTTCGGCCACGTGCAAGCCTACCTCTCGTGAAGCTCGTCGGAAAAGAATGGAAGTCCGGCGGTTCAAGGTGGCGGAAGGCGGCGTCGCGCCACCGCCTCCGCCCACCGACGAGAAGCGTCCGAAGCTCCACCTTGGGTCGCCGCCGTCGTCGAGAGACTGCGAGAATGCCGTCCAGAATTGCGCCGCCGGCATAGAGAAAGCCCTTGGGTTTCTAAACCACGACGACGAGAAACAGAGTTTTGGTGTCGAATCTCAGTATCCCAAATTTGGGGTAGCGTCTGTATGTGGAAGACGAAGAGATATGGAAGATGCTGTTTCTATCCACCCCTGGTTTTTCAAACACCGTCGTTTAGAATCTCCCGAATTTCACTATTTTGGGGTTTACGATGGCCATGGTTGCTCTCATGTACGAACAGAACAATTAAATTAACCTAGTAGACTAAATTACCAAATTAATTTGATGAGATTGGGAAATAATGGAAACAGAGAATGAATTGAATCCCTAAATCCCTAAGTTTCTTTGTGTGTTTGCGAAATTGTTTAGGTGGCGGCGAAATGTAGGGATCGATTACATGAATTGGTGAAGGAAGAGCTTGAGAGAGACGAAGAAGAAGAAGAATTGGAGCATGCGATGGAGCGAAGCTTCTCGCGAATGGACAAGGAAGTCATTGCTTGGAATTCTAATGTTTCGAAAGCAAATTGTAGATGCGAGCTTCAGTCGCCGGAGTGCGACGCCGTTGGATCTACCGCCGTCGTCGCTGTTCTCACCGCCGACAAGGTCATCGTCGCTAACTGCGGCGATTCTAGGGCGGTGCTCTGCCGCAACGGAAAACCACTTCCTCTCTCCTCCGATCACAAGGTCAGAAAATTTCACTCACTTAACAGATATCTTGATTACTTGATGTTTTCTGTAATTAATCGCGATGAACGATTGTATATATATATATATAAACAGCCGGATCGACCGGACGAGCTGAACCGGATTCAGGAAGCCGGAGGCCGGGTGATATACTGGGATGGACCGCGAGTTCTGGGAATGCTTGCGATGTCGAGAGCTATAGGTAATAAACTTAATCATGTTTTCCAATGGAGAAGGAGAATATTAGAGAATGGTTAATTTTGTATTATTGTAGGTGATAATTACTTGAAGCCGTACGTAATCTGTGAGCCGGAGGTGACGGTGACGGATCGGACGGCGGAGGATGAGTGTTTGATACTGGCGAGTGATGGATTGTGGGATGTGGTGTCCAACGAGACGGCATGTGGGGTGGCGCGTATGTGTTTACGGGGGAGAAAGAATAACCACGCGCCGCCGCGTACGGCGGCGGAGGTGGAAGGGGTGGCGATGGAGATGTCGGACAAAGCGTGCTCTGATGCGTCCATGTTGCTGACGAAACTTGCTTTGGCTAGGCACTCCACTGACAACGTCAGTGTTGTAGTGATTGATCTCAGGAGGAGAACGTGAAGGACAGAAAAAAGAGATAACTTACTTTTTGGTCCCAGAATTGTTATTTATACAATGATTTAGTCCCTGAAAGTTACATTACCATCAATCTTTCGTCCTTGAATTGTACGAAAACACGAACAAGCTGTCAACTTTTTGGTCTATGAATTGTAGGAAAATACGAATCAATCTTTGAATTTTACACCACTATAATATGAACTAGCTCAAGGACCAAAAGGTTGACTGTAGTGTAAAATTCAGAGACTGATTCATATTTCCTTATAATTCAAGAACCAAAGAGTTGACGGTGGTGTAAAATTCAAGAAACTAAATTGTTGAGACAGTAACAATTCAGGAACCAAAACCAAAAATTTTCTCAAGGTGATGGAAAAGCTTACAGATCAGCATGGCCATAATATGATGTTACATGTTTTAATGATTCATCTTATCAAGTTACGACGTCAAATGCAATTAGTATAATCTAATATATCGATTAATTAGTAATCCCTAGCATCGTAGGATTGTTTTACTGAAACGGAAGTCCAAGCAAGAAGTTAACTTGAACTTCTTCTACTCACAAATTTCTTCCTCAACTGTGTCTGACATGATCAAAGCAAATAGATGTCAAGAAAGTCAGTGTAATGAGATCAGACATTCCTCAAGTGTGATTCTTCATCTAGTTAATAGAACTTGATTATTCTTTAGAAGAATCTAATTGAACAAATTTAGACGTTTTTAATGCTTATTAGTTTTGTCTGGATTACGTTCCTCAAAAGAATATAATTTTAAAACTGCAGGTATACGCACAAATTAATTGACATCTAACAACAATCTTTTACATCGTCAATATATATCAGTGTTTCAATATGGGTTGTTACTCGTTTCAATATGGATATGCAAAAAGATTTTTCTTCCGAGGTCTTGGCCTTGTCATTGTGCATCAATCAATTCAATTACCATCTATGAACCATCTCGAAACAAAATTTATGAAAGTCATTATTTTAAAAAGATTCAATTGTAGGGTATTAAACTGTTAAATTTTCCACTTCCTGTATATTTTGAATCAGGTAAAAATATTTTTTTCATCTAAATTTTATATTAATTTCTAATTTTATCTTTAAAATTTATTTATTGTTAGTTTTATTTTAAAATTTTATATTTTAATAAATTTTAATTTTTGTACACTAATAAATTAACGAAAACTCCACATCAATTTGAAACAAAAATTAAATTCAAATTCATATTAAAAACACTTAAAATTCATCGTTAATTTTATGAATAAAGTTAGTGAAAGTAATAAAATTGACAAAAAATAATGTAAATTTAGAGATAAAATTAACAATAAATAAATATTGAAGGTGAAATTAAAAATTAACATAAGTTTTGTTTAAAGAACATTTTTGCCTATTAGAATAAGATGGCAATTATAGAATATGGACCCTAGTTTCTTATAGTTGAACATAATCAAATAATAGAATGGAAACAACTTAAGTAAGTTTCTTAATATATTTGCTACAAAGTTACAAGGTTCCTCTAATGAGTGGTTTGATTTACATTCTTTCTCTTCTATGATTAGTCGTGTAAAAATATGTTTAATATTCTTTATAACATAATTGATCATGCATCAAATTTTTGCCACGTGTCAAATGTTTATCATCAACCTTATAGCAAAGAATTTTATCTAAGTCTTTCCCTAGGATAATGTGATGTCATGAAGTTTACTTATTATTTTTGTTTTTTGAGGTTGAGGGGTTGGAAGCTGCAAAGGTTATGGTAAGTTAGTTAGTAACCTGGGCATTAGCGTGCGAAACAGGTAATTCGGTTGATAATGGACCACTGACTTCAGTTAGGATGTTCAGCGAGAAATCTCTGCCATCAACAGTCAATTCTCACTTTAGCTTCATCAATTCATTCAATTGATTAACGAAGTAACAAAATAAGGGACATTTATATATATATACGCACTAAGAAAGTTCAGGACTCAATTATAGAATTTGAACGGTGAAAAGAAATAATCCGAAAATTGAAAGACTTTGTTACTTCATTTGTCTGAATAACAGGGAAGAGATGTCCAAAGAAAGCCTTCTGCAAGCTGTAGACAAGAACAACATTTACCAAACACAAACACATCAGGCCCCAACACATTTTCCAATATATGCCCTTGGATTGCAAATCAAAAACTCAACATCCTGATATTCCCAAAAATTTGTTCTACCATTGTTTCTTTTGCTTACTATCGTCTTCAACAGCTGCATTCTTTAATGCTTTCAACTTTCTGTAACCAACATCAGTTCCAAATATCCTAACATGATGGACAAAAATTGTCTTGTCAGTATAACTGGGAATCAAGCACACCAGGGTGAATGCACGCATGGAATAAACACATATATCTAACAAGAATGGCTAGTTCATCTACGAGAAGTCATAAGAAACATGGTAATGCTGTAAGGAGATATTGTCCAAAACTTACCGGTCCATGTAGGTAAAGGTTGAAGAGTAGTTTCCAGACTTGGTATATAACAAACGATGATGATAGTCATGAAAATCAGATCTGAAAGTGATAAAGCAAAGTTCAAAAACAATGATCATGTAGCAGAAAAATACTGCTTGGCTAGTGTCAAGTGAGGAGAAGGAACTTGACACTCACCCGCCATACAACGGTAAGAAGTTAGAAAGACTCCAGGGAAAATGGTAACCACAGTGAGCCTCGACTGTCTCCAGGACTCTTAGAACCATCCATAACCATAGAGTCAACAAGTGCGGCCCGGTGATTGCAGGACCAATAATGGTAGCAAAGCCAAGGAAAAGTATCTCAGCAGGATGAGCATATTCAGAAGTAAGACCAAACGGAGTCGCATACCTTAACAAATACAATGAAACGTCTGTGAGCTTTAAGAAAACCCTTAAATCAGTTCTTAAATAAACAAAAAAAATTATTGTTAAAAGACACTCAAAACAGAGATAAGCATTACTTACTCATGATGAACACTGTGTACATGCTTGTACAACCATTTTGTGTGCAATACCCTGTGTCCCCAGTAAAATACAAAATCCTCCAAAATGAAGTAAAATATTATTTGAGTTGAAACTACTTTCCTGCAAAGCCAAAAAAAGTGATATTGCTAAGTAAGCAAGATAGGCAGACATGCTCTAAATGTTTGCACAAAAACTCCTATCCTGGAGCTCGTATGTCCAAAAAAATGACAGTGTTCTTAAAGAACCTGAAAGTACCAGGACGGCAGTGGAAGACTACTTCGCATGCCCATGTATTTGAAGACAGGATATGACATTATCATAACTGGTAGATTGACTCCAAAATGATACAGCATCAAGCGAATGATACATTTCTCCTGAGCTGCAGGGCTGTTATTTTTTGCCTGCATGGAAACAACCACATAACAAGAAAACTTAGGAGACTAGAAGTTTTGCAAGCAGGAAAAGGACTAAGAAATTGATATACAGAAAATTATGTGCCGTACAGTGGAAAAACTGGAATTTGATTACAGAACATTTCGACATAAGAATGAAACTTTACATCTTTAAAAGAGGATGTCTAGATACCTAAAAGTGAAAACGAAGAACACTGATCAGTGCAGCTGGTACCAAGATGTCTCTCAGCATATTCATTATAGAATGACAGCACACAAGTTTCCCAAAAGGAGAACAAATACCATATAATTTTGGAGAGAAAGGGGGTAGAACATTACTTGAGTTCTTTTTTTCATCAAGAATGACTAAGAAAAAGCTTGAATATCAATGCTAGCAAGAATTAACTATAAAATAGAAGCAGATAAAGGGGCTGAAGGGTGGGGGAAGGGGGGGAAGGTTAACTGGCCAATGATGTCCTTCCAAATTCAAATTGCTGAAAATGGTTTGGAGTGTAGAATAAATGCATAAAACAGTTAATCTCTAGCTTGGCCAACAAAAGAAGAATTCTTTCAATATCAAAATACTAATAAGGTTGAAGAAAGTCAAACCTGAATCTTGTACTTGCTCAGCCATCCTGCCCTCTCAAGCCATATGAATGGAAGTCCAGATAAGAAGAAAACACTTTCATGGAGAAAGAAACTTCCCAGACATGCCAGTTGAAAGTCACTGAAGTGTGTGATCAAAGCCTGCATCACCATAGAACATGAATTTCATGTTGCGAAATACTAGTACCCAAACATGATAAACACACTGAGATCTTCCATCCCACAATTTTTACATCTGAAAATATAATTAAGATAAAAGAATGCAAATAAACTTTGACCACAGTATTCTTCACAGTGTATTATATTTCGTATTCAAACTATCTACAGGAATTCATCATAAATTCATAATATATCTACACAAACATTGAAGAAATCCTTTAAAATAAGGGGAAATTCAACATAAAACAGGCCTGTGACCAGTCTCATTTGATTACATAGTGGCAGTTTTTATGCTTCGCCTGATATCTATCTATTTGCTTCTTCAGTTCTTCTCTTCTTTCCCTTTTTGTTCATAAGAATCTCAATACTGTTATGGTTTTGGGCCTCTCAACAAACCACATATCACTTCGCACAAAGTAATGAGAATGCAGAAATCAGCGATAGAAGATGGACACAAACATCTAACATGATTCAACCACAGTAGCCTATATCCACAACAAAACAAAAAATCTTCACTATATTGAAATCAGAGTTACAAAGAGTGAATCATTCTCTCTCTGTAGTCACTGCTGGTACTATTGTATTTATATGTACAGAAAACCTTTTTGTCTCATCACTCCTTAGTTTGAGCACAATGGGCTAGAAGCCCGGAACCAATTAACTAGTTATAAGTTTTAATGGGCGACCACCTTCCTACAAGGCTATATAATCCATGCTTGCCTAAGGGTAACGGGAAAACGCCTATACCATAGTGGATAACAGAATTCAATGTACTTAGAAAAATAGAAATACTTTGAATGCAATAGCAAAATGAGAAATGGACTCAAGTCTCCAACACTCCATAATTGTTTAAGCACAAATTTATATGGCCACTTCAAGAATGAGTTACATAAAAGCTAAATTTAATAACATAGAATCAAGACGGAGATCCAATGGATATAGTAATAAAGTCACAATCAGTTTAAGAGTAAGTCAACTTCCGAGTGGAGCCCGATCCAGCAATTTGCAAGCCAGTCATAGTTTCAGCAGGACACCAATCTCAATGAGAATGCACAGTTCTAATGCTTCCCGCATCCAGGCATCATTTTCATTTAAAAAATCCAAGATGTATACTCCAGAAGGCTAACAAACGTTGCTTCCCATTCCTGATACACATTACCAGCGACCTTGAATCGTGTGTGCATACATAACAGTAAATTAGCAGAGAACTTTACCTTGCCATCCAATCGTCAATCACGCAATTCGAGATTCAAGAACAAAACAAAATCCTAAAAATCGCAGCACAAAAGCAATCGAAAACAGTAATTGGAGTTCACGACTCCACATCGCACACGGAATCGTCTCTCGCAGACATTGAGCTACTAGACGCAACAATGAAAGACAAAAAGCGTCCAAGAGTCCAATGCCGGAAAAACAAACAAATAAACCAAATCTGAGGCGAAATAGTAATAGACAACAAGTAATTAGCAGTAGTAGAAGAAGAAGTGAAATGGAAGAAGAAAACAGAACCTGCCAGCCAGATTCGATGAGGGACGCCATAGAAACGAAGCCGATGAACGCCGGAAAGAGAATCGGAGAGAGATTTATAAGGCGACAAGAACAGAGAGAGAACTCAACGAAGCATGGAGATGATGGAGTTGCTAGAGAGAGTAAAGGGAATCTGGGCTCTTCTTCTTTTGGGCTTTCTTTCTTTCTTTCTCTCTCAATTTTGGTATATATACATGATTATATTAATTAGGCCAAATAGCATTTTTGGTCTCATAACTTTTTCTCAATTCTCAATTTGGTCTAACTTTTATTTGTTCAAGTTACAGATTTAGTCCCATGACATACTTTTGATCTCATATCTTTGGGTCAGGTTACAGAAGTGATCTCATATCTTTTGATCAAGTTACAAAATTAATCCCATATTTTTTGGTAAAGACTCAAGTATAGAATATTAGAATTTGTCTCATAGTTTTGAATCAGGTGGGACTAACAACGAAACTTTTTGCAAAGATATAGGACCAATTTTACAATTTGACCAAAAGATATTGGACTAAAAGTGATACGAGATCAAATTTGTAACATTTTACAAAGATATAAGATCAAACTGAGACCTGAGCAAAGTTATGGGACCAAAAGTGTACTTTGACCTGTTAATTAATTATTTTACAAAAACAATAAAAGGTGAGGAGATGGAAATGTCCACGTCACCAGTCCGAAAACTGTCGATTTTTGCAATCAATATTGTGTGCATGGCTAAGCTAAAAGTTGGTAACATTCAGATTCAGTCCACCTCATATTATTCATCCACACAATCAGCATTTCTTACAACTTTATGGTCGTACTATCATTATTTGTCGGCATATTTTTATTGAGATTTGAGAGATCCCATTTTAATTTTTATGTATCACTTTTTTTATTTTGGTAGATTGTGTATCACTTTATTTTATTATCACTTATTTTTTCAGATTTCCTTTTCTTCAAAATTATTTTTTTTATTTTGGTAGATTGTGTATCACTTACTTCATAGTCATCAAACTATGAAGTAAGTTTCATTTTGGTTATAAAATTATTTTTTGTTTCGTTTTTGTTCTCAAACTTTCACATTTGTTCCGTTTAGTCCTTTATCGAATTTTCACTGTTATTCATAGTCATAAAATGAGATAAAAATTAACCACAAATTTCTCTCTAATTTGTGACTAAAAATGATTTTTTTTTCTTTTTCTCTACTCACTGAGAAAGAAATGATTCATCTTAACTGTATAGGTTAGAAACAATAACATAAATCATATGAAATCACATATTGGGAACCAAAACGGAGCAATAAATAATTTTAGGACCAAAATGAAACTTACCCCATAGTTTAAGGACCAAAATAAGTATATAACCTTAAAAAGTTTGATTTTTTTTTTTTACACTTTAGGTAAGTAAGACATGAGATGTTTGATATTTTTTTATAGGTACCCTACTACTAATGTTGCAAATCATATAGTACCATAATACAAACTATTGAACCACAAGCCACCAAGTGCAAACAAGGTGAGCCACAGGTACTATTTATGAAATGTACCCTAAATTCTATTATATTACATTACATTAGTTTTAATTGGTTTTATAGTGTTTTAAAATTGTATGTTTGTCCCTTAGTAAATATTCATTGTATTTAAACTTTATTACATTAAATACCCAATTACTAATATTTTATATTTCTTTTTTATTTTTATATGTAGTAATAAAAATTACTTGGATGATTGAAAAAAATTAATATTTTTTATATTCTTTTTAGTTAATTATTCTTTATTATTAAATTTTATTGAAAAACTTTAATTTGTGGCAAGTAAATGAATAATTATTAATTAATTAAATATTATTAATGGTAATATTTTTCAAAATTTTGGTAATTATTAAAAACAAAATCCTTTTTATGTTTCGTCACTTTTTTATTGTATTAATTTACACATATTATTACGAAATTTATAGTTATTTAATTAATTATATGATTTTTCATTGATAGTAATGTCAAAAACGTATTCAGAAAATTTATTTTTTACTCTATATATTTGTACTAAGTAGACGAGTGATTATTATATAATTATTTAAATGTCATTTAGTTTTTACTCCTTTTTTTAGATTGTATGAAAAAAATACTAATATAAAAAAGTAATTTCAATAAAACAAAAAAAAATATTTTATTTATTTATATTTATTGATTATTGATTTTTTATTATTTAAATATATTTTCAAAATTAACTTCTTTATCCTTTAATTTATATTATGTGAAATCGTCACTTTAATTATATAACATACTTTTCAATATTATAATTATCTTTATTCAATGTACTTTTTTCTTCAAATTTTAATTTCACTATCTGTGTATAAAATTAGGAAAATGATTAAGGATGTGTTTGTTTAGTAGTTATAAAGTCATTATAAATTCATTATCTTCATTTTCAATACATAACTTAAGTTACAGGTCTACAGTGCAACACAACTGTTTGTTTACCAATTACAGACTCATTACAAAAATATCATTTCATTACAACATCATTTCATTACATTTTTCATACCTAATTACTNATATAGTATACTGTTGAAATTATTTATCAAATTCTGAATAATAATTTGTTGTTAGTTGAAGATAAATTATTTGGTCCATGAATCTGTAAAGATTATTCTATTTTGGTCCCTGAATTTATTTTTTGGTCATTGAATTTAAGAGAGACCCAATCGTTGATGAATGAAATTTTTTACGAGCCGAGACACACATTTCACTTTGTAAGAAACAATTCGTTGAATCGATATAAAATCTTGGACCAAATAGAAGGCTTTTAAAATTTCCATGTCATTTACATTTTGGTCATTTCATTTCATTACATAAAGCAACTTGATGGTTGCCGGTAGCACTGTCAAAACGGGCTTAGGCCCGCGGGCCGGCCCGGCCCGCCCGCTAAATGGGCGGGCTTGGGCTTAAAAAATTTGGCCCGTTTAAAAACGGGCCTAAACGGCCCGGCCCGTTTAGCCCGTGGCCCGTAACAGGGCGGGCCGGGCCGGGCCGGTCCGTTTAACAGTGCTAGTTGCCGGGTCCACTAATTATAATTAAGCCTAATTCTGCACTCAAAGATGGAATATTAGTAGTAGAGGCGAGAATAGGGTCGATCCTCAGGGACTAGTCTTGCCCACAAGTTATGCAGTTATATACCAGAAAAATAAAGGAACCAGTGAATACGTCTTGCCCAAGACTAATGTACGCGACTTTAATCTTGCCCAAGACTAATGACGTAAGAGGAAATTTTGAACGAATGTAATGAAAAGCAATTGTAAATTATAAAGGGTTTTACCGATTGATTGAAGTCTTGGCCGGGATCGTTCTTCATGGAGTTTCACACTTGATCATTGATATCAAAATAATATTATTTCATCAGGTTAATGAATTCATATGATGAAATTACTCTTTCATTAAAATTGATTAAAGATAACGTATCAAATCTAACCACTTATTAACTAGATGAATCCGACACTCGACAACCCAACCTAATTAATAGAATAAAGAACCTAAATTGGAAGAAGGGTAACACATCCACTGGCTGTGTCAGAAAAAAAGAGTTGCAATGCGCTAACAGAAGTGATAATGATGATGATGGGTTCTTTTCTTTGGATCAAGTGGATTTTGTTTCAGATAATTTGCCTATTTTTGAAGCTCAAAATGCTTCAACATGTCAAAGAGCTTGCTCTAAAGATTGTTCTTGCTTCGCCTATGCTTTCAACTTTACCGGTTATTGTTTACTTTGGCATGATCAAATATTAAATCTTATAAACGCTACAGTTCATGTTGGAGATGACCCTCACGTTGGAGATGATAGTCATACATCAAGTGTCTTTCTCAAACTCGCTGCCTCGGAATTGAATAACAATGGTATGATAGATTAGTTCATGTTCCATCTTCATTTCACTTTTATGAGATGTTTATGCTGACTTCCATTTGATTCTATGCAGGGACGAATTCAAGGAACATACCAAGTCCTAAACAAAGCCAGAAGAAGATATTCCTAATAATTTTCGTAGTGGTGTTATTGGTAGTATTGCTTTCCCTAGCCTTGTTTTCTTACTACTACTACAGGAGAAAGCTAAGAGGAAGAGGTAAGAAACAAATCTGAAAATAAACCATAACAATATGAAATTGGAAAAATAGCATACATATCTATTAACTTTCCTTTCACTCTCTAGGGGAGGATCTTCGACTGATGTAGGCATGAGCATGAAAGTTAAAAGCTCAGAGTTTACTGATTCAGACAAGGTTGCAAAAGTTAACAAAAGGGAAGTCAAACTGCCCTTGTTTAGTTTTGCAAGTGTTGCTGCAGCAACTGAAAACTTTTCTGCTGCAAATAAGCTTGGTGAGGGTGGCTTTGGACCAGTTTATAAGGTATGATAACTAAGTTCCAAAAAAAAAGAGAAAAAAATTTAACACATATCTGACATATTAGATTATCTCATGGTGTATAATTGAGTAGGGTAAGCTGTTGAATGGGGATGAAGTTGCTGTGAAAAGGCTATCTGCAAGATCTGGTCAAGGATGGGAGGAGCTAAAAAATGAGGCTTTGCTCATTGCAAAACTCCAACACAATAATCTTGTTAGGCTTTTTGGCTGTTGCATTGAAGGAGATGAAAAGATGCTGATTTGAGTTTATGCCAAATAAAAGCTTGGACTTTTTCCTTTTTGGTTTGTACAATTTGTTTTCTCAACCTTTCCTTTAACTTGAAACTGTATAAATTTCTTCCTTTAAATTCAAATTTAGCCTAATGTATAGTGATGCAAAACAGATGCAACTAAAAACAAGATTCTAGATTGGGGAACAAGAGTTCGGGTAATTGATGGGATTGCTCAAGGTCTTCTATATCTTCACCAGTATTCCAGATTTCGGATCATTCACAGAGATCTCAAAGTCAGAAACATTTTGTTGGATGTTAACATGAATCCCAAAATATCAGATTTTGGATTGGCAAGAATTTTTGGTGGCAATGAATTACAAGCAAATACAAATCGCATAGTTGGCACTTAGTAAGTAAATACTATTAATTCTAAGTAGGAGAGATAATCAAATTTTGTCAAATTTGTATATTAAGCTGATAATTCCCCCTTATTAATGATTTTCAGTGGCTACATGTCTCCTGAGTATGCTTTAGAAGGTCTTTTCTCAATAAAATCAGATGTATTTATCTTTGGAGTACTTTTGTTGGAGATTATAAGTGGTAGAAAAAACACTGGATTTTATAACAGAAACTCTCTCAATCTTCTTGGATATGTAAGTATCTATCTAGCTTCTATCTTTTTCTCCATGAGATGTAATTTAAATTTAGGCAAAAGTACTCTTGGTACCCCAAAGTATAGGGTCAGCTTCAATTGTACCCTCAAAGTTTTTTTTGAGTCAATTGTACCCCAAATTTTCACATTTGAGTCAATTGTACTTCCAAATTGTAGGTACAATTGACACAAAAAAGAAAAGATTTGGGATACAGTTGATCCAAAACAACTTTAAGGGTACACCTAAAACTGGTCATTCTTTAGGGGTACCAAAAGTACTTTTGCCTTTAAATTTATATTCTTAATTCCTCTTTGGCAATGAAGGCATGGGACCTGTGGACAAGTGGTAGAGGAACAGAACTGATAGATTCAGCAATAGATGATGCATCCATAAAGAAAATGGAGGTGGAAAGATATGTGAATATAGCATTGCTTTGTGTTCAAGAAAGGCCAGATGATAGACCCACCATGTCTGATGTTGTTTCAATGCTTGGCAATGAAACTGCGATTCTACCTCCTCCTAAACTCGTTGCTTTCACAAATGTCAGTGGTATGAGCAATTCAAGATCAGTTGGAAGCTCAGCAAAAAGTGATACAAAAAATGTTATGACAACTTCTGTCATGGAAGCAAGGTGAGAGTTTAGACCTTACTATAATTGTGTATGTATCTGTTATTTGTGGAAGAAAACAAAAAGAATTAATTTTTAGTCTTTAAAATTGTCATAAAATTAAGATTTAGTCCCAAAATATTGAAAATATACTTGTTGGTATCTGATTTTAGTCCCCACATACAATATTTTAGGGACTAAATAGTTTACATTTGTAAATCCTAAGTTTAGGACAAATTCAAGGAAGAAAAATAGATTTTTCTATTGTTTATATTTTGTGATTAAATCATTTTGAACTGTGAACTACTCAATGCTTGTATTTTTATATTAATTTTCCCAGTAGAATCACAATAAGCTCCTACCAAAATCATGGGAGTTTAATTCCACTCATTTGTGATTATTGACCCACTAAAAATGTAATAATAGTCAATAAGCAGTGTGGCACATAAATATTTACAGTCCACAAGCACAGAGCACAGTAATAATGAGGTGTCCCAAGTAAGGTCATCATATCTTGATACTAAAGGATGAACACCCTGTATGTGTCTTCTCATGCACCCCATAATTTTTGGTACCAACACCTTTCAACATTGAAGAAGATTGATGAGAGAATATATAACTTATATGTACACAGTACAAAGGGACCACCAAGCCAGATCCATAGCTGCAGTTGTTTTTATAACAATAAATATTTATATTTGCCAATTCATTTAGTCTTTGTTAATACTTTCGAACTGTTTGTTTTTTTTTTTGAAAGAAAGAATTCGACCAAGTAATATGTAAAGGCTTTGATTTAAGAAACTTGGGAACTGAATCCCTTGTTCTGTTCCTCTACTACATATGCTGTTAAATAACCTCAATCTACCATCTTCTATGAAAAGTTCACATTGAACTGTAATGCAACAAATTTCATACTTCTAAGCATTATAAAAAATTATTTATTAAGAGATAATTTTGTTATTAAATATTTGATATTAAAATAAGTATGAGATAAAATCTGATAGGCTAATCAAATATATGACTGTTAAGTATTTTAATTAAACTCAGCCACAAAATAACTTAACATCTAAATTAGTAATTTAATAGGGTAATTATTACTACTCTGTCGATGTGGGTTGAGGTCTTTGCCCATAATTGATTATCACATTTAAACAGAGACTCAAGTATATTCTCATTCGTAATCACTAAATTAAATTACTTAATCAGTATACAAAAAATCTAATAATAACTAATGTTAATCCATACGAATTTTAATAGAAAATTTTAAACAATTTCATCATATACAAATAAAAAAATAATATAAATTTTTAAAATATATAGAGTTTTATCTCACTTGTCATCTAAAAAGTCAATATTTGATGGAATTCTCTTTCAAAAAAAATAAAGAGAAAATTTATTATTTTATCTTTGAATTTACACTTAGTCAACTAATAAGTCATTAAATGATCAAAATATACCACTCAATTCTTGAATTATTCTAATTATCAACGATTTGATCCATGGGTCAAATTCAAAGACCAAAATGTATAAAATTAGTTTAAATTCAGGAACTAAATAGTTTTAATTTAGTATAAATTCAAAAATCAATGCGTATAAAATTAGTTTAAATTTAGGGATTAAATAATTAATAATTAAAATATTTTAAAGATCAAATTATATATTTTAATTATTTAAATACCGATTAGTAGACATAATGTAAATTTAGCAATCAAATAACACGGTCTTCAAAAAAATAAAAATAAAAGCTACCCCCACCACTTTGCTACTCATATCATTGTTCCCCCTTCCTATGTCCTCTATTCACATTAAAAATAAAAAATTAAGAAATATAAGCGAAATAAATGCAGAGGATAAAAATACAAAATACTGAGCTGGCCAAAAAAATTAAAAATAAAAAACGAAATTGTCTGAGCCCGGGTTCGAACCGGGGACCTCTAGTGTGTGAGACTAGCGTGATAACCGACTACACCACCCAGACCACACTAACTTACACTCTTAATTGATATTACGGTCAATCAAAAGTTAAATAAACGTGAAATCAGTATTGTCATAACCGAACCGGACAAAGACTCGGACAAGTGTTCGGTTCACGGTCGGATCGGTTGAATCGGTCGGACCGGATGTTTGGACCGGATGACGCAATAAATAATNCATCCGGTCCGACCGATTCAACCGATCCGACCGTGAACCGAACACTTGTCCGAGTCTTTGTCCGGTTCGGTTATGACAACACTGCCCAAAACACAAAACACTAAAAGCCTGGTTTAATTTATTTTGGCCAAAGTGCATTTTTGGTCCTACAAATTTTGATAAAGTTTCAATCTGGTTTCACAACTTTTTTTGATGCACTTTTGGTCCCATATTTTTTGCTCAAATTGCAAATTTGGTCTCATGTTACACTTTTGATTTCACATCTTTGGGTCATGTTGCAAAATTGGTATCATATCTTTTGGTTATGTTGTAGAATTGGTATCATATCTTTAGGTCAGGTGTAGAATTGATGTCATATCTTTGGATCATGTGAGACTGTTGGTGAAATTTTTTGAAAGATATAGGACCAATTTTGCAACGTGACAAAAGTGATACGAGACCAAATCTGCAACTTTTATTAAAAATATGAGACCAAAAATGCAACAAAAAAAGTTATGGGACCAAATTGATATTTGAACAAAAATTATAGAACCAAAAGTGCAGTTTAACCATTTATTTTTGTATTTGAGTACGAAAATCCTCGCAGTGAAACCCTAGTTCATTCGCAGGAGACGCACAATATCATCCTCACTTCTCAATCTTGGAGTAGCAGTCAGTGAGAAATTCGGGAGTGACGATGGCATTATCGAATCCAATTCCGGCATCCCAGAACCCTTCACAACCGGCTAAGTTACGTTGGGGTGAGCTCGATGAAGACGACGGCGAGGATCTAGACTTTTTGCTGCCGCCGCGACAGGTGATTGGTCCCGACGAGAACGGGATAAAGAGGGTGATTGAGTACAAATTCAATGAAGATGGCAATAAAGTGAAGATCACAACCACCACTCGCACTCGCAAGCTTGCTAATGCTCGCCTCAGTAAGCGTGCCATCGAGAGGCGATCTTGGGCTAAGTTCGGCGATGCTGTTCATGAGGATGTTGGTAGCCGACTCACCATGGTTTCCACCGAAGAGATCCTCCTCGAGCGACCTAGGGCTCCTGGTTTGCTTCTCACTCTTTTCTTTTCTTTTACCAAGTCAGTCTCCTGTTTTTGTTAATTTTCTAGGCAGAATCTGTTTAGAGAAGCACGGGTTGAATGGGAAAACTTTATATAATCGTAGTTTTAAGATCAATTTTTGGTTTTTAGGGGAATCGGTCAAATTAACAATAGGAAAAATTAAGGAAATATGGCGGTGTTAATTTTGTTTTTACGAGCATGAGGGAGTGGGGTGTGAAACTTTTGATGTTTCCTTTTATTATACATCTGATTCATTTTCCCCATCCCTGTTATCTCATGATTGTTTTTGTTTGGATTTTGGGGTTTATGTTTTTCTTTTATCTTGTTGCAAGTCCAATTCTAATGAACACTTCTGGAGTTTTGCTAGATGCCAGTAAAGTGATGATTTTTTAATGGATTTGATTGTATGTAGTTACGTATCGTCCCATTTTTTCTATATTGAGTCCGTCCCGCCCTCATCTCTCTTTCAATTTATGAATCTTAATGCTGAAATTTTTGAAGAGTGAAAAAAGTCTACTTCTCACTCTGTTACCTCTTATCTTTTGTGGTACAATAAGTATGCATGTTGGTTCGATATATCCATTCAGGGGTGGAGGGTATCAACCCCTTCAAAATCATTTTTTGTTGCAGCTTGTTAGGCAAAATAAATCTTATTTTTAGCACATACAGTTAAGAGGTAATTGTTACCTTACATTGTGGGAATCACCTGACGGCACTTGCCCTATTTTTACTTGAATGGGTTGATTGTTTGGATCCATTTTCTGTTGCTGAGTGCATCTTGTGGAAATCTGGAATCCCTCTATTTCTGTAATCGTACAAATAAAAATGTGAAGCCCGTGGTTTATTTTATGCTTCAGGGGTACCTACTACCTGCAAGTGATAGTTTGTGTTATCATTGATAACATATGATGCTGGTTTATACGTGCGTTTATTTAAGTTGAAAATTACTGAATTCTTCATATATGCTAGTGATACATTATTTTGTTCTTTTATTTATGCTTCTGATATTACATTCCGTATGAATTTTCTCTGCTTTTGAGGATAATTGCTAATTTACTACCCTGACGATGTAATTTTGGCATTCATAAGACTGTTAAGCAAGGGTGTGTTGCAAATTTATTTGTAGTTTTGGGTGCCTAAATGTCTTTATAGCTGTCAATATTTTGATATTTTTACCCATAATATGCTTGCTTTGATAGAGCTTTAGTCTTACATCAACATAACAGGTAGCAAACAAGAGGAACCAAAAGCTGCCGGAGACCCCTTGGCACAATTCCAGAAAGGTGCTGTTCTCATGGTCTGTAGGACTTGTGGAAAGAAGGGTGACCACTGGACTTCAAGGTGTCCCTACAAGGATCTCGCCCCTCCTGCTGAAGGATTTGTCGACAAGCCTGCAGCATCAGAAGCTGCAACTGCTGCTTCTGGTCCAGCTAAGGGAGCATATGTTCCTCCTGGTCTGAGAGCAGGTGCTGAAAGGACTGGATCAGATATGCGGCGAAGGAATGATGAAAATTCTGTACGTGTCACTAACCTCTCTGAAGACACTAGGGAACCCGATTTACTGGAGCTTTTCCGTCCTTTTGGTGCTGTAAGCAGAGTCTATGTCGCTATTGATCAAAAGACGGGCATGAGCAGAGGATTTGGCTTTGTCAACTTTGTAAACAGGGAAGATGCACAGAGAGCTATTAACAAGCTCAATGGATATGGTTACGACAATCTCATCCTTAGAGTCGAATGGGCCACACCAAGGACAAACTAGATATTGTGTTTCTGCCTTTGTTACAAACAATATTTTGAACTTTTTTCTAGTTTTGCAACCAAGAGCTGTATGTTTTGCATCCTTTGAGATGTTTTATTTTATTTTTTATGAAACGTTCATATCTTTTGCCTGGTTAGACACAACTCATAAGTATGATAGTGGTTCACAACTATTATCTTGCTCAATCTGCTGCAGCTCGTTGTAACCTTTTAGTTGATGCTTTGATGAAGAAATGCTTCTGGCTACTGGCTATACTAATCTTTAGTTAAGGGAAGGGCCTGCGTGTGTTTTGCCTTCCTTTTATAACTCATGCAGGAAAGAAGTAAAAACAGGTGAATACTCAGATGAAATGAGTTCAACTACTCAATAAATTAATCATTTCGGAAAAGAAAAAAATGGATTCTGTTTTCTCATACATTAGTGAAATACATCTTGACGCATTAAATAGTGATTAGCTTCATGAATTTGAACTTGGAAATCCAGTTTGTTGCAACTGTGTCCATAACAAAGGTCAAAATTTCGAGATATAGGGTTCATTTTATTTTAATTTATTTTATATAACTTGAAAGTTGAAACGAGAATTCATGAGGCTTTACATCCCAAATGACATGGAAGTTATCAAACATTCTTTTGACATGTGGATTTGGTACCTTATAGTCTAAGCCATATGTATACAATCATTCTCAAATTGCGGACAAATAGGCATCCTTCCATATCTGGAATCAATAGCTGGACCATCATTATGAGTGGAAAACCCTATTGATTATGTATTAATGATTTCACCATTAATAAGGTCTAATTTTGGGCCATTTTTAATGCGGTATTTTGATGTTAATTGTGTCAATATAGTATATTGTCCATAGTGATTTAGTGGCATATAAGCATTGTTTGTTTTAAATATAATTTTCTTTACATAAGAGTCCATTGTAGGAATTTTTTTTAAATTTCAAATTCATGGAGCTTGATTGTTGCATTCAATGGTAAAACCATTCAGCATCAATGTTGAATTGATCATCAGCATTGAGGTAATACATTTATATTGAAATGTTGTTTTTTCATCAATGTTCAATGAGGTAATGCATTATATTCATCTTTTGCTCTTCTTTAAGTTAAAAGGTGGGTGGGAAGTAGCTCTAGGGCGCATATATATGAACTGTACTTTTTCCCCCTTTGCCATCAGAGGTGCAAAGTGGTGGAGGAAAATACAAGTAGTAATTAATTAGTTCAAACATCATTGGCAAAAGAATAGGCAGAAGTAGACATTGTGAAGAACTTTCGCAAAATCATCCAACTAAAGAGAGGCCATTTGAAGAGAAGCAATCTTTGATTCCAGAGGACAAATCAGAGGCTTCCACTCAAAATGAGTCGAACTGAAATATAGAAGTTCAACAAGGTAGAAGATGTGAGAAAAGTGACGGACATTGAGAGTAAAGGTCCCCAAAAACCACTCTTATATGACGAGATTCTCTTGCAATTTCTCACAATATTCCTAGGACCTAGATCCTCTAAGATTAAAAACCCTCTACAGTTGCCTAGTGGCCTGTAATTGGACGCTAGGCAGAATATAAATCATGAAACGGGCGTTTCACTAAAATGGGTCGTCACGTGTCACAATCTTAATGGCGAGTGTAAAATTCAACAGTTAAAAATCAGCCAAATGAAGAGAATTCCAGAGAACTTAAATTCAGAGGATCCAATTTCATGGACCTGGATCCTCTAAGATTAAAAGCCCTCTACAGTTGCCTGTAATTGGATGCAAGGCAGAATATAAATCATGAAATAGGCGTTTCACTAAAATGGGTCGCCACGTGTCACAATCTTAATGGCGAGTGTAAAATCCAACAGTTAAAAATCAGCCAAATGCAGAGAATTCCAGAGAACTTAAATATCTATTGCTTATCATTGTCAACCTCATGCTTAGATATTTGTAGCAGACTATAATCAAATACCCAAGAGTATATTTTCAATATTCCGGGACTAAATCATAATTTTATGACAATTTTAAAGACTACAAAATAAATTCTTTGTTTCTTTCATAAATAACAGATACATACACAATTAGTAAACCATAAACTCTCACCTTGCTTCCATGACAGAAGTTGTCATAACATTTTTTGTATCACATTCTGCTGGGCTTCCATCTGATCCTGAATTCTTCATGCCACTGACATTTGTGAAAGCAACGAGTTTAGGAGGAGGTAAAATTGTAGTTTCATTGCCAAGCATTGAAACAACATCAGACATGGTGGGTCTATCATCTGGCCTTTCTTGAACACAAAGCAATGCGATATTCACATATCTTTCCACCTCCATTTTCTTTATGGATGCATCATCTATTGCTGAATCTATCAGTTCTGTTCCTCTACCACTTGTCCACAGGTCCCATGCCTTCATGGCCAAAGAGGAATTAAGAATATAAATTTAAATTACATCTCATGGAGAAAAAGATAGAAGCTAGATAGATACTTACATATCTAAGAAGATTGAGACAGTTTGTGTTATAAAATCCAGTGTTTTTTCTACCACTTATAATCTCCAACAAAAGTACTCCAAAGCTAAATACATCTGATTTTATTGAGAAAAGGCCTTCTAAAGCATACTCAGGAGACATGTAGCCACTGAAAATCATCAATAAGGAGGAATTATCAGCTTAACATACNTTAATTATAAAAGGGTCTTTAGAATTCTAATATTATAGATTTTTCTCCTTTTCATAAGATTTCTTTTGAATAGGTCCTGATTTAATGACACTTTAATCCCAAAAGTTTATGATCTTTATCAAAATAGTCTTTAGAACCTCAAAAGACAAATGAGTATCTATGATTTATCAAAAAATCCCTATATTCAACTACAATTTTCATTCAAGTACACTCCAAACAAATCAAAACCCCCAAATTTTTCCAAAATCAAACCCTACAAATTAAAAGCGAGTAAATTAACTTTCCAGTCCCTGAATTTTGGACGCGGTGACAGATTTTAGTCCCAAATCCTCAAAAAAAAGTTGTAAAGTTTTTCAAAACTCTTCCGAACATTCTAATTTAGTCCTTAAAAATACTAAAAATCCTAAACCCTAAACCTCTAAAACTATTTTTTTTAATCTTCATTTTCATCCAATTTAATCTTTAAAAATATTAAAAATCTACACCCTAAAACTCTAAAACTTAATTTTTTTTTTAAATCTTCATGTTCATCTTAAAAAAAAAACATAAGAAACAAACAAAAAGTCTGAGTTGAACAATTAGGCCATTGACCCATCTTTATTCCATTATTCTCAATTCCTCCTCTTTTTCCTCATCTTCATTCATTTTAGTCCCAAATCTTCAAAATAAAATTGTAAAGTGTCCCAAAACTCTTCCAAACATTTCAATTTAGTCCTTAAAAATATTTAAAACCCTAAACCCTAAATCCGAAAACTCCAAACCCGAAACCTAAAACCCTAAAACCTCAAACCTCAAACCCTAAACTCTAAAAGAAAGTCTGAATCCTTGACCATTTTTATTCCATTATTCTCAATTCCCCCTCTTTTTCCTCATCTTTATTCATTTTAGTCCCAAATCCTCAAAATAAAATTGTAAAGTGTCTCAAAACTATGGCATGGTTTGTTTTAAATATAATTGGCTTAAGTGCACTTTTGGTCCCAATACTATGACTAAGGTTTCAATTTGGTCCCATAACTATTTTTGTTGCAGATTTGGTCCCAAACCTTCGCAAAAAGTTTCACAGTTAGTCCCCTGGTCACNAAAAACCCAAAGAACATCACATTTTTTTTTCATCTTTATCTTAATTTTTTTTTAATCTTCATCTTCCCATATTCCTTTTCTCACATCATCATCATCAACATCTCATAACATCATCAACATCATCATTTTCTTCCTCCTCAACAACCAATTTTAGAGATAAAATCTGCTTGCTGTGCACTTACAAACAAATCTGCTTTAATTGTTGACTCACTCGTCACTCCTAAGGTTGTTGATTTATGCTCTGAGATTTCAAGCCCAGGAATAAGCCCACGAATCTCCTTCTCCCATGATATGAAAAACAACGACAATGAATCCGCCGTCGACCCACTTGAAGATCACCGTCTCCGGCGACCGGATTCCGGCTCCGACTTCGCTTTCTGCATTTCCGGCAATGGGTTTCCTCAAGAACTCTCCACCGCCAACGAGCTTTTCTCCGACAGCAAGATCGTCCCAACGGAAGTCAAAAAACCCAAATTCTAAATCCTTCTTCTTCTTCTTC
>QANZ01011554.1:82348-97867 GCA_003254925.1 Chamaecrista fasciculata
AAAAAAAAAACTAACACGAGTAAGCTATTATAAACGTACCTTCATGTCAAATATTCTGAAGAATAATTTGCATAGTAAGAGGGTAGTGCAGAATAATTTGACCGCATTGAGGCCGAATCATATTTTTAGCAGAATCTCATAGTGTTTGATACTCGAGTGTCCCACAAGCAGAGATAAGGTTTGGCTTGTTGCTGTCTGATTTAGGCAAAGAGTGACTTTCAGATGGACTGGAAGATGCTTGGATGCTCGCATTTCTAAGTCTTTGGCTTTGTTGGTTTTTGTTAGAGATATTTTTATTGATTTTTTGAATCTAACCCCTGATTTTTGTGTAGATATCCCTTCTAAATTGGTTGTTAATATTTTGGATAGTGGGGTGGTTTCTGCTGAGGGAAAGTTGGTGAGGGAGGACATAATAGGACTCATGAGACATTGTAGAGTGTCTTGGTCCTTTTGTGAAGGTAATGACTATGTTAGAGAAGTTTGAGGTAGTGCTTCAAGTTATAATTGTTAGCATTTACGATATGTATCTCCTTCCTTTGTAACAAAAAAAAAAGTGAAATATTATAAAAATATTTATAAATAATAATCAAAATAATAGCAAGTAATAGTCAGAAATGAAAAACTAATCTTTTTTTTTTGGCTTGAATGAAAAACTAATCCTATTTAGTCATCTTCTGTGGAAAGTCCACGAAAAATAAGCGTGGTATATATTTAATAGATTTCTTACATATTAATTAATTAATCATAAAAACTTTTTTTTTTCAATATTAAAGTTAAAAAATTTATATTTTAAGAAGTCTTGACCAAAATGTTTTTTTTTTATAATAAATAAGTGGGGAATGATTAAGAATTACTAAAAAGAAAGCCTGACTTAGTGGTCACAAACTGAGTATACTTGATTACCTATCAATAATAATTCTGTCAAATACAAAATGGATAAAAGGAACATCTTATCTTATGAAATACATTCTGATGATTTAAAAAATCAAATCCCTTATTGGGGGTGCTTGTTTACATTTACAAACTGAGTGTATTTACATGACATCATAATCTCCAACTGAAACATAGTAAGAATATATATCAACATAAAAGTTGTATGCCTCCACCACCATAGGAATACAGTCATCTCCAATCTATGAATTTACAGTGACCCTCTCCAACACATATATTAAGCATACAACTTTCATTTCCAAATAAATTGGGATATTGTAACCGTGTCTGTCTGCTTTTGCAAAGCAGGTAAACCAACATCATTGTTATATATATCTTGAAGTGATTCCCCCTTAACTGCAACATAGATATATGTAAGCAACATGTCAAATTATCACCAACAAACAAATATGAAGTTGAATTACTAGTAAGAGAATCAATGACAAATTTGCTCTGAATGTTAGGGAAATCATGGCTTTTTTAGGAGCAAGTACAGAGATAAGAAGACTTAACCAATAATGTTGGTGATGAACAATTAAACTAAGGAAGCCCATTTTCATCTAAACAAGTCAATGCATATTGTTGCTAACATGCTCACAACAGGGGAAATACATATTTAGAGGGAGCAAGGCCAAGATATAGTTATCGTTGATATCGCGGGAAACTATTGGTACTAAATAGCAAGTAGTGCAAGTCAAGGCGTTGATGCTTGCAACAATCTGCTTGTCTTAAAGAAGAACATTTTTTAAGGAGAATCAAATCAATTTGTTTCATCAACTAGCATCGCAGTATATCAAGAACTTCATAGCATGCAAAACTAAAAACCAATATAAGCACCCTTTTTACCACAATATTGTTTTAAATATAGCTCCTTGTATTTAATATAAATCTTTCACACGACCTATTATTTCAATATCCAACCAAGATGAAAATCGATTAAATTAAGTCCCAAAACAACTTATAAGTTATAACAACCCATTCTTCTTCCTCACTGTTGATATTATTCTTCTACAAAAGTCTTGTCTCACTCGAGTCTTGACATCTGACCAACAAGATTGAAGAACTAGAGCCCACCCATAGTTATAATAAAAAAAAAATTTGAGACAAAAAATGCATTTGAACGAAAGCATTATCTTTTATTAGATAGAATAAGAGCATTATTAAAAGAGAAGATAAATAGGAAGAGTGAAAGACATACACTGAAGTATAACTAGGAGTGCCAGCCTCAGTTTTCCTCACTATGTCACATGAATCCAAATTTTTTGTCAGTAGGCTTAATAATCTTGAAAGAGCATATTAGGCTTTCATCAACGCTCATCATGGCTCCGGCATTATCAAATTCACCACAATAATTGGGAGCAGAGAATATAGTGACAAGCTGTCGGTCAGCAAAGAATTCATATCCATCCTCAACAACCTGAAAAGAAAAGAATAGCAATAATTTAGTAAGTTACTAATGTCATAGAATGGTATACCAAACTAAATTAACTAACCTGATGGGCACGACAAATAAGATCCATATCATTTTTCATCAAGAACTCAGACACCTTGTCTGCACCAAAGGTGTGGGAGACTCCACGATCATTCACAGCCCACCCTTTTGATTCTTTACCAGGGTCTGCCCAAAGTAAATCGCAAAGCAAACCAGAATCTGGAACATCTGTTGGGCGAGGTAGGGTTCTAATTTGATCAAGATTTGTTAAATCAGGGGAAATTCCACCATGCATGCATAATATTTTCTGATCTATGAGCCCAGCGACAGGAAGACAATTAAAACAATCAGTGAAAGTCTTCCATAATCTCACATTGAAACGACGCTTACATTCATCATAAAATCCATATATACGATTAATAGAAGCACATTCGTGATTGCCTCTTAGAATAAAGAATTTATCTGGGTATTTGATCTTGTAGGCAAGTAAAAGGCATATTGTTTCCAAACTCTGCTTCCCACGGTCCACATAGTCCCCCAAAAATAAATAACTGGCATTTGGAGGAAAACCCCCATATTCAAATAGCTTCAACAGATCAGCATATTGTCCATGTATGTCACCTAGAAAATAGAATAACCACAAAGGTTGTAAGAGTTGAATATGCCTACAATCAGTGTATAAAACCCAGTAAAGTGGTAATTCAATACTCCAATCAAAGAACGCTTTTTACCAGTGTCTTTCCTATACATGTAGATATAAATTAAAACACTAATTTCCCAATCAAATATAGCATATGTTCATTAGATAATTTCAGTCATCAGTATGTCATTTGAAGTGAGATTAACGATAGAATGATATAGTAATAATAATAGTCACCATGCCACAAAAGTACTGGAAACATCCTTCCTTCCTTTTGGTGACAACTGACAACTCTTCGATTCTTTTTAATCTTCTTCCTGTGAAATTTACTTACAAAGAAGGATATGTATAACCAAAGCAATATAATACTTCAAGAGCTTATGTATTAAAGGAACTGTTATAAGAGGCCTTCATTCAAAATTAAGCACTTCTTTCTTCGGTCCCAGAAGAAAACCTTCTCAAAAGGGGGAAAAGGTAGTAAGCAAACTATACGTTACTCCTATTAAAACAATATATTTATGACGTGATATTGAGACTCTAATAATACTTGTATTGTTCATGACCATTTTCTTTTAAAGGTAACCTATTTAATTCATGGATTTCTTAGCATACATGGTTATGAGATAGCTCTTTTGGTACTACTCCAAGCCATAGGCTTAATTTCATTAGCTCAATTATCTATATTTATAAAGGAACAAACCATGCATCTCAAGCATGACCTACATTTCTGTCCACATTACATAAAAATGAATAAAAGCCTTGACGTTTGGCATAAACAGCTTACCATCACATAGCCATGGGCCCATAGTTTTGGATGAGTTTTAACCAATTGGACAGTATTAACATTAGTAACTAAAACATGAGCCAATGATACACATACAACAACTAGAAATCCTCAACAGCATTGTCCAAATTATATTTCTTCACCAACATATATAATATTTGAACATTCTTCCAAATGATTTAGCTAAACATTAAGCAAGTTCCTCCATCCAAAAACCTCGTAAAAACTATAGCATAATTTGTTATAATTCATCTTGATTCCTAGACCCACTTGGAACGACCAACTTTCTCATCAAACGCACAAATTCGTTTCCTCGATCACAACATGTGTATTTTGAAAGCCAACATGATTTAGGTTTTCAGTTTAATGATTTAATCAGAAAAAAAAACTAATTTACATATTGAAATTTGGGACCAAGCCCTCTGTAGCACTATCCAATATATATATATAAAGCCCAACGAAACCAAAACATCGATCAACAAAACATACCACAAATCTTGATAGGCGCGTGAATCTCAAGAAGAATGGGTTGTTGGAGGAAGATATCTCTGGAAACATTGCAAAGCTGACGGATCTCAGTCTCCATGAGCTGAACTTGCTTGCCAGGTTTGGTTCCATTTCGAAACTCCAAAAGCCGATTGATTATGTCATCCAAAACGGCAGGGTCCATGGTGCCCTGCCCTATCTGTGCCATTCAGGATCGAAAATGATCCCAAAATCTCGATAAAATCCAAGACGAGAAGAATGAAGAATCCCTTTCTTCGCTTGTATTTCAAATGTATCTTATATATTGTCGTTTTATGAGGGAACACTCTCTATTTGAATCAGATTTGGGCATTGAGAAATTGTCTGATATTTCTTTGTTCCTTTGAATATCCATGGATCATTATTGAGAAGATGAACAAAATGAAGAAGACGAAGAAGAAGAAGAAGAAATGTTGAAGGTGGTTGACGATTTGTGATATTGCGATTCGATAAATTCGCATTAGCTTCCTATTTTAATTCTTTCAATTAGATTTCCTTCATGTCTCACTAATAAAAATTTGTGTAAATAGATTTTTATTTTTTAGGTAGAATGTTGAAGTTGGTCCTATATCTTTTCTACATATTTAATTTTAGTCTAAGAAAAGTTTCAAGTTAATCTTAAATGTTTTTATAGTTGTTCACTTTTTGTCTCAAACTTTTAGATTCAAATGGATGAGAGTTACAAATTATTTTTTGATAAGTACTTTCTCTAATTAATTAGGGTCATCAACAAATGACATCAAATCGAGTCCTGAAAGTCAGCTAATCGTTTCATGGTCGAACAAGCGATTTTTTCGTTTTTCATATCAAACAAGTAAAGTTGATCATATATTTTTAGTTTCAAATCTAAATGCGATGAGTTCAAAGTTATGAGTTATCCTTTTAAGAGTATTTTTTTCTACTCAATTGGAATGATCAACAAAATGAAATCAAATTAGGCTAAAAAGGAGTTTATAAAAGATAATAAAATATTTAACACTTTAAAACATTAAATAAATATTAAAAGGATAAAGTACAATTTTGATCTTTTATCTTTGTGGTAGGTTGCAGTCCATTCATTTTCTTTTTTCTCACAATTTGGATCCTATATCTTTTTCAAAAGTTTCACTCATTGATTCCAACAACTGAATGTGACCATATCTCTCTCATGGCAAGTTCGGATATGATGAGTCTCGAGCTACATTTTGCTTTTGACTAAAAATTTCTTTATCCAATTGTGGTCATCAACAAACGATGTGAAATTGGGCTCCAAAAGTAGGCCACTAGTTTCATAGTCAAACAAAAGAAGTTTCCACATCTCTCTATTTTCAAGTTCGTATGTGACAAATTCAAAGTTACAGCCTACATGTTACACTTAACGAATTTTTTTTTCTATTCAATTGAGACTATTAGCCTATGAGATTAAATCGAGCTAAAAAATGGGTTTGGTACCAAAAAGTAAAAGTTATAACAAAAATTAGTCTCAAACCACTTTGAAGCCTAATCTAACATCACTTGTTGAATGTTCCCAAATAAAAAAAAGGACTTATTAAAAGTAACCCGTAACTCTAAACTTGTCGTATTCAGACCTAAAACAAAAGATATATGATCAACTTTGTTTGTTTGACTTTCAGAATCTAATTTGACCTCCTTTATAATTATCCCAATTGAACATAGAAAATACTCGTCAAAAGTAACATATAGTTCTAAAGTTATTATGTTTGAACTTGAAACAAGAGAAATATAATCACGCTTAGTAATTTTGGACCAAAATAAACTAAATGACAATATTTAAGACCACAATAAACTTAAAGACATCTATTGATGACCAATTTGAGCATTCCACTAAACAAGTATATGTTTTTAAGACACTTCAACAAAAAAAAATGTGAGTTTGCCCCAAATCGTGTTCAATTTCTTGGGCCTGTTATTATGTTTTGGTCAGAGTAGTTGTTGGGTCCATAATATGGTAGAGTTTGCGGGTCCAAGCCCGTATCCATAATGACCGACCAAACGAAAAAAATAAAAATAAAGCTCGAATCTTTAAGCAATCGTTTACGTTTTTTTCAGACCAATTGACCATTTGCATTTAGCAACGTCTTTGGGTGTGTGTGAAGGCAAGAATCCGAGAAGATGAAGAAGGAAGACACCGTGAAGCTGATCAGTGCCGAGGGCTTCGAATTTGTAGTCGATAAAGAAGCGGCTATGGTTTCTCAGACTATACATAACATGCTTACTTCTCCAGGTCTGTTATTTCTTGATTTCCTCGTTTATCGATTGATTTCTTAATTTTTCTTGAGTAGGGTTAGGTTTTCGATTTTAATATGGAAATAAATGAGATTCATGTGAAATTCTTTAAGATTATAATCATCTTATGGAGAGAGTTTTTTGTTGATAGGGAGTTTCGCTGAGAGTCAGCACGGTGAAGTGACTTTCCCTGAGATCAGCACTACCATTCTTGAGAAGATTTGCCAGTATTTCTATTGGCATCTTCAATTTGCTAGGTATTGAGTTTTCTCCTCGCCATTTTCTCTCCTCTTTGTAGCTATTTCATCGTCTGCCATTTTGATATGTTGTTTGTGCTTGCGAATTACATTGTCCATTCTGTTGAGGGATTTTATTTTTGGATGTGATTTTCTTAAGAATGTAGATATATTAACTGAAAAGGAAGACTTAAACGCCTTCGTTTCTGTATCATTAATTTACATAACTCCCACTACATATAACTTACCCTTTTTTTTTTTGTATCGCTAAGAATTTGGGAATCGAGAGTGGGGAATAAAGGGACAGGGATAGGGATTGAAGCTTGAAATCAAGTTCACCTCAATCTTGTGGACTGAAGTTAGTGGCAGTGCTATGGGAGTTATTAGCTCATTGGCCACTATATAGTCTTTTAAAGTAACAATGTACTACCTCTAATACTAAAACGCTGTCATTACATGGTAAAAAAACTTTTTAGAAGCTATGCCGGTCATAGAAAGTCTCAAACTTTACCTTGAGGTGATAATTCTATATTATCAAATATGTTATGTGAATATTTATTGATAAGAGTATTAGTAACAAGCCTTACCATGAAGCATATTGAGAGGCTGTTTAATGATTAATGCTGCAGTATTGGTGGACATTATCCCTGTATTTTTTTCAAGCCATCGCCTTGACGTTGAACAAATTACCAAGTTGGACTGTTTGTTTTTGAAAGTCAGTGGCTGTGTTCTAATTTTCTTTTTGACGTTTAAGACTAGATAATGAATTGTCTTTTATACCTCGAAGACATTAGTTTGTTTTATGAGTTCCTACCTGGGCTATCAAGGATCAAGCTTTCTGGAATTTATTGCTCAATTAAGGAGACATGTTTGAAGTTGTATGATTAGTGATATCTCTTGGTCCTTGTTATTTGAGTTCATGTTCAATTTTTGATCATTGATTGGTATGTAATTATTTTATTCTCTTGCATTTCTGTATCATAAATATTGATGTTGGTCTCATTCCTGTGTTGGCATTTTATGGTTTCATTATTCATGTGCGTTTTATTTCCCATACCATCTTCAATTTGTTTTCCCCTACATATATACTTGATTAGTCAGTTGATAATTGAATGTTCTTCTAACAGTTGATGGTTTGTTAATTTGTACTTGTATACATTAGTAAGCCAAAGGGGAAATACAATAAGTCATTAGCATATGTTTTGTCTAGTTATTAGTAATAAGAATAAATGTGTAAATGAGGATTTTAGGGTATCCGTTTTGTTTAATGTTTTGTTTCTTTGGAACTTAGATTCTTCTGAAGTTTAAGAACAAAGCTTTTATAAGGTTTAAGCTGTGAGAAGAGGAATGGCTGCCAGGTTGCTTCTTGGAAAGAATATGAGGAATTGCAGTAGAGAAACGGAATCAATTTCATGCTTAGGCTCGATTTCTTCCATTTTTGGCTTCTGTACAAGAATGGAGAATGTAACTTGCTTTCAGCATTAGTATGTTGATTGTTGGTGTCACTTTGATATAATCGATATCCTGTCATTCATATGGTAGAGAAACACTGCATTATATACTTTGTTTTATGTGATGGAAACCATAATTACTTTTTTGGAAGTAATTATGTTACAAAAACCTATATCAGAAATTCCTCATTTTTGTCATTCTTGTTTGTTTCATAGTGGGAAAGAGACTGAGTTTCCTATTGAACCCGAATTAACTCTGGAGCTAATGATGGCTGCCAATTACCTGCATACTTGACCATCTTGACTTCCCCAATGTTGATAGCTGCCCTTTTTGTAAGTCATGACCATTGTCTTATCTTATACAAGTTAACACTTTATGGTATTTGTTTTTGTTGTGATCATTTGCTGTTTTTGTTCTGTCTGGTCCTTTGTGCAGATGGAACGGTTGCTCTCATTTGGGATTTGAAAGAGACATATAAGCGATTTATCATTGTTGCCATTGGGAACTGTATATTTTGACTTGATTTAGTACATATGTAATCTGTGTAATTGAACTGTCTGCTAGATTAATTCCCATAACTATGAATGATTTACCTCTCGTCAATGTTTCTCTGGGTGTTGCTGTCAGATGATGATGATACTTAGGTGAACAACTGGTTCAAATGGGATCTCAGATCATATTTCTCTTTGTTTTCTTCAAAAAAGATTTACTGATTTAAAGGTGACATTATATCTATTTAGTTTGAAGAATAACGACAGGTTTTTCATTCAGCCTCTATGTATGCTTATTTTTCGGGTGAAGATCTTCAGCTGTCCACTGTGTGTGCTGTGCCTTGCTGTCCTTCAAAACTGGCCATGTGTTATACAAGTTGCACCACCATTTTGATCTTTGCTTTCTCCTTTCCTCTTCTGCTAAGTGTTTCTAGTTTCTCTCTGCTTCAACTTTTTCCACAATCATATTTTTTCAGGGAAGCCATATCAGTTCTCAAGTGTAGATTCATGTCCTGCTGCTTCCAATAATTCTCCTATAGATTATGATTTTTAAACTAGAGTTTATTGGCTGAAGTCCATCGAACCAAGAGTATGGAGTTTATGCCATTCAATCTCTCATTTTCCTCACATTGATCACTGCATCTCTTATGGTCTCTTACTCAAGTACATGTACATTGTTAGGAGTATATATTTATTTGTATACAAGTTGGAAACAGTAATTGATTATGTATGTTCGAAAATATGAATTTTGATGGCGAAAGTTGAAGCAGAAAGTAGAAAAATGCAAAAGAAGAATGGAATAAACTAAGATCAAAATAGTGGTGTTTCAAGTGGTCTCTGTCGGTCATTATTATGCTCTCTTTAACTTTCGACTTGGTTTTTGGGATAAATTCATATGGTCGGATATTATTTATTGGATGAGTTTGATTAAGGATTATGAAGAAAAAAAGAAATAAATCTTTAGATGAAATTAATACATGAAGCTTTTTAAGGGAATCTACACAAACGCTAAGGTGAATCACTGTCTGGACTTCCAATGGTTTAAAGTCAGTCAGTACACTGTCTTTGATATCAATGAATGTCAAGCTAAAGTATCACAGACAAATACGTCGTAATACTAATGACAGTAAAAGCAATAAAAGGAAATAAAACAAGACACATTTAGGTAACATACAGTTCGACTGGTTTAATACAGAGATGTTACTCGGCTATATACATACATATATATATATATATATGTATATGTATATGTATATAAACTACATAGATATATTTACCAATTGCTAGACCCAGGAAACTATAACACCAATACTTGCAGGTTGTACCCACCAAAGTACAAACTCCTTTATTTTTTAAACTCATTTAATTAATCGAAGGTTTATATTGACAAAATTGGTCTCCATTGTTTCTACTTGATATGCAGAGAAAAAGCCTTTCATAAGCAGCCATCATCTTCGTAGCAGTGAAGAGTTTCAAACCTCTTTGTCTGGCAATCTGGCCTTTCTTCTCTAAAACTTCCCTGCCATTATCAACCACCTCATAGATGACCTTCTTAAGGGAAGTCACTGTCGGCGAAAATGTGTAACCGATATCGGTGCCAACAATTACAGACCCTATAATGCTTGCAAGTCTAGTAGCCATCACTGGCTTACCAGCCAGCATGGCTTCTAACAGTGTATGATCTAAGCCCTGTGCTCTCAGAGTTGGGTTTACAAAAATGTCTATAGCATTGTAAAAACATGCCAATTCAGCTTGTTCCAATGGCCCCAAAACCATTATATTTGACCCTAGATCTCTGTATCTTGCAGCCCAAGGACCATCTCCAGCAAGCAAAATCAAGCTACTTTCTTGGAAAGTGCTGTTTTCTGCAATAATCTGCTTCAGAGCTTCAAACATTAACGGGTGTCCTTTGTCCTTCACTAACCTCCCTGCAAGTCCAATCACCAAGGATTTATAATCTGAAATGCCATGCCTTTTCTTGAATTCCTTTCCTTTTGTGACATCTGGCTTGAAAACTTCTTGGTCTACACCATTGAGAATAATATGAACTCTTTCTTCTGGGATCATGTAGACTCTCTTTAGGATATCTCCAGCATGATCACTGGTGGCAACATGATGCGCGTAATTCGGGAAGAACTTCACCTCCTCCACAACCTTCATAGCTCTTTCTGCCAATGCATTTGCTTTGGGCTCCTGGGGTCTTCTCAGAAGTTCTTGGATGATGTCAGAGTGAATGGTTTCATAGGCAATCCCATGCCAAGAAACAGCCAAATTTGAGACATTCCGCGATCGAGTATACCGAAGGCCTACACTTTCAGTATGAACCACATCAAATGGTCTTCCAGTTGAGTTTTGTGCTTGAAATTGCTCCCAAACTGAAGCCTGATCTAGGTAACCAGCAGGTGTTGGTTTGGAAAGATGAAAGTATAAATTGGTGATGGAATATTCAGTGAGTGAGGAATTTGTTGAACTAGTGGTGAAGATATGAAGATGGTGACCCCTTTTGGCAAGAGCAAGGTGGAGTGTGAGGGCATGGCGTTCAAGGCCTCCTGCATGAGATCGGTGAGGCCATTTCTTGACAAAAAGAGCAATCTTGAGAAGCTTTGGAGGTGGTTCTGAGGAAAAGGTAAGGTGGTTCCATGCAAAAGGATATGAAAGGAGGTTGATTACTGGTTCATGATTTGGCTTTTCTTCTTCTGTTATTTGGTAGGGAGAGTAGCATTGGCCCCAACAATGGCACCAAGAGAGGAATAGGCTGCCGGAGAAGATGGAAAGGATGAAGATGATGAAGCCGAAACATCGAAAACTGAAAATAGAACTGCGTTCCCTCGCCATGACAATTGATTTGGGAGGAATAGGAATTTATGGTATCTTTCAAGAGTAGAGTCATCCTCGTCTGTATGTGTGTTGGTATATATATATATATAAACACAGGCAGAAGAAGATGATGAGAAAGTACAATTGGTGTAGAGATGAAGAAACCAAAAATTGTGGCACTCAGCACATGGGCTTCCATTCCATGCTATATAGCACCAGATCTTAGGAATTGTTTATCAACTGGAAATAGAGTTTGCTTCAACGGCAATGAAATGAGGTCAGATTCCCCAATTTTAATATTTTGAGTAACCATACCAATTAATTTTGAAAGATACATGAGTTAACAACTTAGCCCTGAAAGTTTTATTTGCACACTTCAACACTTATTTTTAGGCAAAAGTATTCATTTCGTCCCCAAACTTTACACTTGCTGTCAATTTCGTCCCCAATCTTTCTTTGCTGTCAATTTCGTCCCCGAACTTTACATATGCTGTCGATTTCGTCCCCAATATTTTTTTGCTGTCAATTTCGTCCCTAATCTTTCACATTTTGGTCAATTTTATCTTTTGCTCTTAATTTAGCCAAATATTGACGACAAAATCTATGTCGCTAACGATATATAATGTAAAATTGATAGAAAAAGAAACTCAAATCCTAACTTAGATTCAAAAACAGGATGCAGTTTGTCGTTAATTTATTAAAAGAAGTTAGTCAAAGGATAAAATTGACGAAAATGTGAAAGACCAGGGACGAAATTGACAGTTGATGTAAAGTTTGGGGACGAAATTGACAACAAAAAAAGATTGGGGATGAAATTGACAGTTTGTGTAAAGTTTGGGGACAAAGTTGACAGTAAAAAAAGTTTGGGGACGAAATTGACAGTTGGTGTAAAGTTTGAGGACGAAATTAGTACTTTTGCCCTTATTTTTAAGGACTAACTTATCGAGACAAAAGGATTAACATATACTAGTTCAATGACTTCTAGGAATTAAATAGTATAAACTAAACTTTTAAGACTGAGTTGTTAACTTGTATATCTTTCATAGATCAATTTATATGTTTACTTTGATATTTTTTTGTAAGCATTATTGCTGCTATTGAAACTTCCAACGCATCTTCTATTAACTTTAAAGAAAAACAAACCAGAAAAAAAATAAATAAAAAAGGATTTGATTGTAGGAACTAGAGGAGGTAGAATGTGAGAAATGGCCATATGGGGAAGCAAAGGGATAGACACAAAGTACCAAATGAGATAGAACAGAACATAGTACAAATTACAGAGTGGCTTAAACTTAGCTATGTGAAACAGTGCTAGCTATTAGCTTCAGTTACAGCCACTGTATCTTCTGCACATTGGATACAGCAGCAAAACATATCCCACAATCATATAAATGTTACAGATATTAGTTTATATACAATGAGTTTGTGAATACTAAAGCTAAAACAAGTTTGCCTAACCTTATTAGGCAGGTTTCCAACATGAAATAGCATAAAGAATACGGCCTTTCCATCCCAGAAGAATCCATTTGCCATCTTCATCCACCACAAAGTTCTTATGATACTCCATCTTCACAAATTCCTTAGATTTATTCAAGTGTTCTTTCTCCAATGAAATTTGCTTGAACCCAGCTCTCTTATTCCTCACTTGCCACTGCTTGTAGGTCTCTGGCCTCTCAAATCTCTCTGCTCCCTCACATGCTATCACATTCATAGCATTCCTCCCTAATATCTCTCTCTCAAACATCACCCTCTGTGGATCTTCACGCCCCACATTATTCCCCTCAAACATATCAAACATTGAAGAGAAATGAAACATTGCTTCCTTAAACCTTGTCAGGAAAAATGGTGCATTGTATGTTCCATTAGCAATCCCATGTATAAAAATGTTGGGTTTAATCTTCCTAATCAACTTCAACACAGCATCCCTCGGGCAATCCACATCCAAAGACACAGATTCATCGGGCAGATTCTTCATACGGTACATACTGTTCACAACTGTCATCTCACTCTCACTTCTATTAATCTTCAAATCTTCAATCTTTATGGTATCCCATTTCTGTGCTATACAATTATACTCGAATAGAACATTGTATTTCTTGCAATAATTAGCCAAACGCCTACCTGTCTCTTCAATCCTCTGTGCAGGCCGAAACCCAGGTTGAGGAAAATCAATCCCAGTCAATCGAAGCTTGATTGGTGATCCTCCTCCTTTTGCTCTGTGTGAAAGATGTTGAATAAGGCAAGGCCATTGAAAACCATAGTAAATCCCAAAATCAATAACATGAAGAGTAGTAATGTGAGGGCAATCATTTTCCATTTCCTTCAAGAGCATCTTGTTGGATATGAAATTTGTGAGTCTCTGAAATGGTGTGACTGTGATGTATAGCTTGTAAGCTTTTAATGCATCAGCAGCAGAAGAAGAAGCTTCATTGGAATTAAGAGCCATATAGGATGATGGTGTACCAGAAGCAGAAAATCGTGTCTCAAGTCCATTACCAAAGTAATTCGCAAAACGCTGCATTCCATCACCAAAAGGACTAGAATGCTGCCTTATCTGCTTGAGAAGGTCACTTGCATTCCTCTGATCATAGTTTGCTACCGCTTGTGCACATTGAATCAACATAGTCCATAAATCCACGGCTGTCTCATTATTATTAGCCCCTTTCTTTGAACTTTTTGCTGGCTTGGTTTTGAGCTTAGTCTTGCCATCTTTTGATGATGATGATGGCTCAAAAGCAGAATCACATATATTGGACTGATTTGGGGCACCTATACAATGAAGCACATCATCAAACACCTTTGATAGCTCAGAATCCTCAGAATTCACAGCAGAAAGCTTCCTTCCTCTTCCCTCAACATCTTCATCATCCAAATGAAAGCTTCTCTTTTCCCTTGATCCACTAATTTCCAAAGTGGGTATCTCACTTTCTCCATATTGAACATACCCAAAAGTTCGTGTGGCTGTAAAGGGGTCAGAGATTGCCACCTCAGGACGAAGGGAAGAAGACCAATCAGACTCAGATGAACGATCTGTACTAGAATAGCTACTATTACTCTCTTCTGGGCTTTGAGCATGATGGGATGATGATGATGTTGATGATGATGGAGGATGATTGCTAGCATCAAGGACATCATAGAAGGATTTTTCAGCAGCTTGAAGAGCTAAGCAGTCTTGTAACATACAGGGTTGGTGCTCGAGGTCGTCTTCTTCATCCATGAGGATGCCACTGATGTATCTGAGGATGGGATTGGAGTATTTGTTAGCTTCTTCTCCGAGATAGGAAGAAGATGAATCAAGGGATGATCCATCGTTGAGCATAAAGCCGTTGACTGGGTTCTGGTTTGAGAATAGCGAGATGGGATTTTCATTCTCGTAGACGATTTCGCTTGCGTAGGAAGGAAAGTCGAAGTCTTGTTTTGTGGAGGCCATGGAAATTGCGAGCAAAGACCATGAATATGGAAAAAGAATGAAACTTTTGAGTGAGTGGATGCTGTAGGATGGATGTAGCAGGAAGCAAAAGCCAAAGCTAAAACGAAAAGTTCATCAGAGGCAGAGGAGGAGATCTAAGATTATGCGACATTGCGAATCGATTTCCAAGTGTAAACGACCAGCGTTTTGGCTATTGGGAATGGTAAGAATAAAAAATACTAATGGCTAATGATATTGATATAGGATTAGGAAAGACTCGTGAGTAAAAGTCAAAACACAGACGTCTGGTCATTTTAACACTTGCTATATTAAATTCAACAAAACTCATAAGATTTAGAGAAAAAAATTATATGATTAATTAATAATAAATTAATGATATAAAAAATGATCATGGGTCATTTGATCACTTTTTTCTTTTTTTCCACGAGGATAATTTCATTCATAAGAAAAATGACACATTTCATATAATAGGGAGACCATATAAGAGATAAATCTAATGATGATAGGCTTTTGCTCCATAGAATAGATTACAAAAATATAAGAGAAAAAAAAAAAA
>QANZ01011554.1:114967-166217 GCA_003254925.1 Chamaecrista fasciculata
GCACTACAAAAAAGCCTTATAATTAGTGGCCCTTATTTCCTGGCGGTTTTAAAGAACCGCCAGAAAATACCAATGTTTCAGCGGTTCTAGAGAACCGCCGAAACATTTCAGTGGCAAATTCACCAAACCCTTCGCATCTCTCTGCATCTCCTCTGCGCGCATTTCGTTTCCCTCCTTCCCAAAACTCAATTCCCTCCATCTGACCTTTCGATTCCCTCCATCCCGAAACCCCTAATTCCCTTCAACCATTTCGATTCCCTAATTCCCCAAACACGATTCGCTCGCTGGTTTCTTGCTCATCGATTTCGATTTCGACCTTGCTCGTCGCGCTGCTCGACCTTGCTCACTTGCTCGACCTTGCTCGCTTGCTCGACCTTGCTCGCTTGCTCGACCTTGCTCGTCGCTTGCTCGCGCTGCTCGACCTTGCTCGACCTAAATGTAAAAAAAACCGCCACTAAATGCCACTTTTTTTGTAGTGTAGGGGCATGAAAGGGTGTTTTGCCATTAATACTAATAGTGCTTTCGATTAGACTAATTTTTACATTTGACCTTGCAAATGGTCTTTCATTATGCTAATAGCCTACTAATACTTATCATATTAATGCTACATTGATGATAACATTATTAATACTAGGTTCACTTATTTACAGAACTTGTCTTTGGGCTGATAAATTCAAACCAATAATAAATAATTACTCGTTGAAATTTCAAGCAGAAGTAAGAGCTAAAGCAACCCCTTCTCCAAGAAACAAATGAAGACATGAAAATTAAAGTAAAGAAATGGACAAGGCCATTTCGTGTCGGATTTGGTCTTCTTTTGACTCTGGTATGTGCATCATCAAGATATGGTCCCTTTTCTTCTTTTCTTTTGAAAAATGGAAAATCTTTATCCCCAAGACAAACATGGACCCAGTGTTGAAATTTTTTTAGTTAAAATTTGTATGGATTAGCATTAATTATTATTAGATTTATTTTATACTGATTAAGTAATTTAATTTCGTGATTACGAATGAGAATATACTTGGGTCCCTGTTTAAATGTGGTAATTTGTGATAGGTCGGATTATCGACATGCCAACCCACAGCCTGAGAGTAATAGTAATTGCCCCATTGGTATTACTAATTTAGATATTAAGTTATTTTGTGGCAAAGTTTAATTGATATACTTAATAATTATATATTTGATTAGCCTATCAGATTTTATCTGATACTTATTTTAAATTTGAATTTTGAATTAGAGGCATATCAAATATTTGATAACAAAGATATCTCTTTAGAGATTTTTTTCCCTATATAAGGGTCTCTTTCCTAAACATGATAACCCTAAGGGTCATGTGGGTTGAAGTTTCTCTTTGTCTAAGTTTGAAGATAATTTTGATCATCTCCTCCCGTTAGTAAATTTACATATGTTATTTTATTTGTTACTCCCAATTTATTTTAGGGATTCATTATTTGTATAATTTGTGTAATCCTTAATTTTCCTTCACCCCGCCCTCTCTAGAATGACTAATGAAAGTAGTTGTGTATAACAATATTATGAGGATCGGATCATATAGACAAATTGGTCGGATGAGATTGAAGACTCAGTTTAAATCATTTGGACCGATCGAGTTGATTTGTATTGAACCATAACTCGGAAAAATGTTTAGAAAATTGGTTGAATTATAATTTTTTTTTAAAAGAATCATTTTTTTGTTGATTTTATGGGTCAAATACAAAAAGTAGTATGAAACCTAATCTAAAATCTTGCAAATCTATTAAAACAAAGAAAAAACTTATTTTTTTAATTTTTATTGAAGTGTTTTTATTATAACGTTTGTATATTTTATTTGTGCAGAACAATAAAATTATGAATTTACGAGTTTTATTATTGTTATATAAGTTTTATGATACAAATCTAGTGATGATAACGGGTAAGATACCTAGTGAGTTTGTCATTATTCGTATCTGTATTCATTCATTTTATCCAATATTCGTACCTTTATCCGATATCTAACAGATACCTGAAATATCCAAAAAAAAAATATGAATATGGGTAGGATATATCGGTTACCCGATATTCAGTATCCCTCAACTAAAATAAATAAATGAAAGTATTATTGATTTATATTTTAATTTTTTTAAAAAAAAATTAAATATAAAATAATTAAAAAATAATTATATAAAAAAAATATAAAAAACAATTAATTAAATTTAAATAATTATATATACAAATATTAAATTGAAAGTAAAGTATAAAAATTAAATAAACAATAGGGTATCGAATACTCTAATTATCCATTCATTTCAGACGAATAAAGAGTATCTGAAGGTAATATCCGTATCCATTAAGTATATGAAAAATATTTGATTTTTATTTCTGGTACCCAATCGATATCCGGTATCCAACAGATACTGGATAGTTTTTTCAAATAGATATATACGAGTAACTTAATTATCCAAAATAATTGTCATCCCTATACAAATCATTTTTTTTAGACCAACCCGTAATTGGTATTCGTTTCAATTTTTTTTGTTGTAATCCATCTAATTTTTGAAATTTTATTTTGACTAATTTAAACTTGAATTACATGGTATATCTGGCGATGATAAGAGAATCTCCAACAAAAATAATTATATTTATAAAATCTTAAATTTAAAACCTACTTAAATAAGATTAAGTCGCTTACTTAATTCAACAAATACCTTTGAATCTTGTTGACACAGTGAGATGGCTGCTGTTTTGGTGCTATTAAAGGTAAAAGATGGCTAAAGTCGAGTTTCCCTAATGTGCATGGCCTCTAGAATTTGGACTTAAACTACCTTATTTATAGGGTTTGGAGATTTGATAATTATAATTAGGGAATCCCTAAATTATAGGATTATCAAATTATGATATTACAATAATATCATAATTTTAGGACTTGAATTCCTAATTAAAATATTACCTTAATATTTTAATTTGAATTCAAATGCAATCTTTGAGAATCAAATTGGAAGATCAAATCTCCCCAAGATCCTCAACCCATGCGCCATCCCCACTTTAATTTTGTTGGAATTTAATAAATCAAAATAACAATCCTAACTTTTAGGAAGTTATATATAACTAACTTGTTATTTTCCAACAATATTGAATTAAAGTATTACCTTAATATCCTTAACTCAATCTTTTTGAATCTTGAATTCTAATTCATTATTGAATTAAAATATTACCTTAATATTTTTAATTCAATTGAACTTAGAATTCGAATTCCCCTATAAATATTGAATTAAAATATTACCCTAATATCTTTAATTCAATCCTTTTGAAATCTAGATCAAATCTTTGAATTTCAAATTCAAGCCATGATTTTAATTAACAAAACAATTTTATTAATTAAAATACTCTATATGAGGCGCCAACCTCCTCTCCTATTATCCTAATATTAGTGAATTTAATAAATCAATAATTTCCTAACCTTTAGGAATCTTATCCAATTTATTATTCCCTAATATTATAAATAGGAAATTAATTGTAAATAGACTAATCTCATTATCTACTTAACAATTAATATATATATATATATATATTTAAACTTGTCCCACAAATTTAAATAACATATATGTAGATTTTTATTTAAGACAAGATTTCATGTCCCAAGACAGTCAACTATGTCTTAAACGGTGTCACCAATGTGACCCACGAATTAACCCTAATTCGTGTCCCAGTTTGGCATCTTGATCCTGCTCGTGTGTGACCTAGCAGGCCCCACGTGAAGTTGGCAGCAAGTCATCTCTATGACTCACAAGTCAAGAGCGGACTCTAGCAAGCCATCACGACTACCCAAAACACGTGACTTATCGTTTAACCCCGAAACGATTTGACCTTAGTAACGCCTTGTTTTGATCCTTATTGTCCTACGATATTTTGGTCATGGATTAGGCACGGGAAAGTCATCCATAATCCAGACCTCAACTTTCTCGATTCCTTGAGTAAGTCCCATTTACTAGTGTGGCCACACATTCCTTGGACAGACTCATCGAGGGGCTCAGTTAAATATCTCCCATCTTTAATGAGGGACAAAATTCCATCATGGTTAACCACATTCCTCAGCACGGCAATCAACCAAACCCGTACCTAACCCTTATGGCTACCCTGCTACGGGTAACGTTAGACTAGGCCAAAGTTTGACAACTACAACGCTGGAATAATGAAGACCTCAGGTCTAAGGGCATCGTGACAGGCGTACAGGAGAGGCTAGCTCATGACTAAAACCCGTGCAGGACTCTCCGGGTCAGTCCAGCAACTTGTAACCCTTTAAATAATTGCACCATGACCCTCGTTCAAGCATCTAGTGCATGCATCTCTATGCACCGAGGTCATGCTGGTCTTAGTTCATTTCAGGTTCCTACTTGAATGAGCGACCAGGGACAGTTTAGACTAATTATCACATAATTAATCAAGGACTGTTATCATAGTAAACATGCTAATAATATGATAACCATTAATTTATCTCCATAAATTAATCAATATGTTCAAAACATATTTATAAAATGATTGGCCCTAGGGCACAATCTCCATCAGGAACATCGAAGTATACGTCGACGGCATGGTCGTCAAGGCAAAGTTTGACGGAAATCACCTGGACCCATCCAAATGCGCTTTCGGCGTCTCAGGAGGCAAATTTCTCAGATTCCTCATCTCTCAGCGAGGAATAGAAGTCAATCCAGACCAATGCAAAGCCATCATAGAGATGTCTCCTCCAAAGAACCCCAAAGAGGTACAACGCCTCACTGGCCGGATTGCCGCCATTCACCGCTTCCTAGCCAGGTAGCGCCAACAGCAATACTCTCATATTTTGAAAATGCCATTAGTCAAAAGGGCGAATCCCCCCTCCCCTCTTGCTTTTATTTATGCACTTTAATGTTTTCAGCACCATGGCACGACCTACTTTTGTAACCTCCAACCCAGACGCATACGCTCCGGCTAATGTACTAACGTTTGCCCTGCGCAAACCTTTAATAATATTAATGAAAATATGTTCTTTTGAGAACCTCTATATCTTCTTTACTTACACGGCAGCTACTGACACCACGTAACCCAATGATTAACCAGGTCCGTCGACCGCTGCCTCCCATTCTTCAAAACCCTCAAAGGGTGAAAGAGGTTTGAATGGACAGAGGAATGCGATAGGGCCTTCCAGGAACTGAAACAGTACTTGGTCAAGCCGCCAATACTGACCACTCCCCGACAATGAAGACCGATTTACGTGTACCTTGCCGCCAACGAGGTGGCAGTCAGCTCTGCCTTGGTCACCGACGACGAAGAGGAACAAAGGCCAATATACTTCTCGAGAAAAGTCCTAACGCCATCGGAATCTCGATACCACATGCTGGAAAAGTTGGCCTTTGCTCTACTCGTTTCCACGAGGAAGCTGCGACCTTACTACCAGCAGTATGAAATCATTGTCCGAACAGATCGACCACTGAGACAAATAATTCATCAGCCGGACGTAGTCGGACGGTTATCCTATTGGGCCATTGAGCTCTCTGAATTCGGAATCATGTTCCAGCCGAGAAGGGCAATCAAAAGACAAGCCCTGGCAGACTTTGTCGCGGAAATGACCTCGCCGGAACAACTCAACACCACCTGGGTAGTACACGTGTGATGGAGATTGTGCCCTAGGGCCAATCATTTTATTTATGTGTTATTTGAACATATATAGTTGTTGATTAATTTATAGAGATAAATTATGTTGTTATCATATTATTAGCGTGTTTACTATGATAGTGTCCTTGATTGATTATAAGATAATTAATCTAAAACTGTCCCTGGTCGATCATTCACGTGGGAACGTAAATGAACTAAGACCAGCATGACCTCGGTGTATAGAGATACATGCACTAGATGCTTCACGAGAGCCATGGTGCAATTTTGTAAGGGTTGCAAAGTTGCTGGACCGACCCGGAGAGTCCTGCATGGGTTTAGTCATAAGCGAGCCTCTCCTGTACACCTGTCCGATAGCCTTAGACCTGAGGTCTTGACTATTCCGGCATTGTAGTTGTCAAACTTTGGCCTAGTCCAACGTTACCCGTAGCAGGGTAGCCATACAGGCTAGGTACGGGTTTGGTTGATTACCGTGCAAAGGAATGTGGTTGACCAAGATGGGATTTTGTCCCTCATTTAAGATGAGAGATATTTAACTGGCGCCCTCGATGAGTCTGTCCAAGAAATGCGTGGCCACGCTGGGAATTGGGACTAACTCAGGAAATCGAGAAAGTTGTGGTTTGGATTTTGGATGACATTCCCGTGCCTGATCCATGACCAAAATATCGTGAGACAATAGGAATTATGACAAGGTGGTATTTAGGTTAAATCGTTAAAACGTTAAAGCGATAACTCCCGTGTTTTGGGTAGTTGTGATGGCTTGCTAGAGTCCGCTCACAACTTGTGAATCATAAAGATGATTTGCTGCCAACTTCACGTGAGGCCTGCTGGGTCACACATGAGCAGGATCAAGATGCTAATTTTTGGGACACGAATTAGGGTTAATTCGTGAGTCACTTAGGTGACACAATTTAGGACATAGTTAAATGTCTTAGGACATTAAATCTTGTCTTAAATAAATATCTATGATTGAGGTTTTAAATTTGTTGGACAAATTTAAATTTAAATTAATTGTTAAATAGTTTTACAATTAAAATATTAGTGAATAAATAAATTAAATAAGTTTCCTAAAAATTAGGGAATTATTGATTTATTAAATTCACTAAAATTGGGAAATAAAAGGATGAGGGTGGCGCCTCATTATCTTTGTTTTTATTAATAGAAATTGTTTTTATTAATTAAATAAAGATAAGATAAATATCTTTTGGAAAAGATATAGGATTTGAATTAAAAGATATTAAGGTAATTCTTTTATTCAAAATTGTTAGGAATTAGTTATAACTACCTAAGGAGTTTGGGTTGTTATAAAATTCCTCCAAAAACTCCATGAGAATTTCGCCTACCCCCTTTCTTGGGATGGAAGATTTGATCTTGCATTTTAGAGTTTGGGTCTAGGCTAAAGTCGATTTTTATATTTAATTATTAAAGTAATATTTAAATTATAAAATCAAAATCTCATGACTCATTCCAACCAATAGGATTTGAGCAAATCAAGATTTGATCCAAGATTTGATCTTGGATAGGTCAAATTCGAAAATTGGGCTTTATTTTTGAATTATAATATTAAGTTTAATATTATAAATCAAAAGATATTTTGAGATATCTAAAAGATATCCCATATCTTAGAGATATCCTAATTGGATTAGGATTCCCTAAAACTAGGAATGAGAACACTATAAATAGAGGCACTAGGCGCCTATCTCAGAGATAACTCACAACACAGATCAATTCTTGGTCAGACCAAGAATTTCGCCTAGAGCATCTATAGAGAGTGAAAAATCGCCTAGTCCTAATATTATGAGAGTGAGTCGATTTTCTTGAAGAAAGAGAATTGGACCTGCACCTGATAATATTAGTACTTCCCAATCAATCTTGATAATCAAGAACAGTTCTTGATTATTCAAGAATCATAGATAGAGTTCCCGTATTCACTTGGGAAGAAGTGAAGGAGGCTAGCACCTAGGCATCTGCCAAACTGCTCGTGTGGATCACTGGTAGAGGAAGGACACTCTGTGGACTTCTCAAATTCGCGAATACGATAAGTCACCGATCAAAACTAGGTAAACATCTGTCCTTATCTGGTATTAACATAGTTAGTGGATCCTGGAAGGAATCACAGAGTTAGCATTTAGTTTTATTTGCGTTTTAGTCCAAAAATTTTTAAAATTTCTTCCGCTGCGCTCCCTCTGTGATTTCCCAACACGTGGACGGCGCCTCCTCGAACAAGTCAAAAGGAGCTGGCGTCATCCTCGAAGCACCAGATGGGATGGTCATTGAGCAAGCCATCGAGATACGCTTCCCGGCTACGAACAACCAGGCAGAATACGCGGCCCCTGAGTTGGCCTTCACGGTAAACGTACAAGAACTTCTTGTGTACAGCGACTCACAACTGGTGGTGCAACAGATGAATGGCGAGTTCGAAGTCAAGGAGGAGACCATCCTGAAGTACCACTCAAAAGCACGATAATTAGCGACAAAATTCCAGAAAATTGAATTCTGGCATGTCCTCAGAGACCAGAACTCACGCGCCGACAAACTAGCGAAACTAGCCAACAAACCCAACAAGGCAGGAAGAAACTCTATCATCTGCACCACCTTGGAGCAACCCTCAATCCACGAGGAAGAGATATACCAGATTGATGGAGTCTCCACCTGGATGACACCCATCATCCAATACTTGAAGGAAGGCACCCTCCCAGCAGACAAGGCAGAAGCTCAGAATCTGTCAAGAAGAGCCGCCAGGTACTTCCTATGCGGAGAAACCCTCTACAAGAAAGGGTTCTCATCCCCCTCTCTCAGATGTGTTCCCCCGAATGAAGCAGATTACATCCTTCGCGAGCTACATGAAGGGGTATGCGGTTCTCACCAGGCTCCCGCTACCCTGAAAAGAAAAACACTCCAAGCAGGATTTTACTGGCCCGGAATCATCAAAGACGCAGACAAACTGGTAAAGACCTGCGATAAATGCCAACGCCACGGAAACGCGATACACAAACCATCTGAAGACATGCACCCATTACAGGCGCCATGGCCTTCGACGTATGGGGGATAGACATCCTGGGACCATTCCCACAAGCAACAAACCAAAGAAAGTTCCTAGTAGTTGTCGTTGATCACTTCACAAAACGGATAGAAGCAGAGCCATTAGCATCCATCACATCAACAGCAATGACAAAGTTCATGCTGAAGAACATCATCACTCGCTGAAGAACATCATCACTCGCATTTTTGCTCATCAAGGGCTCAAGGCAATGTTATCAAAGCCGAATGAGATTCAATGGTCCAATCAGTTCAATCGTTGGCTGAATTGAAGAAAGAGTTAGTTTGATTCTAAAAATTATTTTGACAGTTGAATCGACTTAGGCTGAAAATAATTGAAAAGAAGTGTCAAAATTGAGTTGGATAAGTTAACCAATAAAATATTTTCCGGTTCAACTAAAATAGTAAAAATTCTATTTTGACTCCTCATATATTAATATATTTTTAACCTAGTCCTTAAAAAATTTTGTTATCAACTTTAGTCCCCCTATATAAATTATTAGGCAAAAATGCAATTTTGGTCCCTTATCTTTAGGGTAAGTTGCAATCTAGCCCTTTATCTTTTTTTCTTATGATTTTGGTCCTATATTGTCCCGCAAACTTTCACTTCTTGGTCCCAATAACTAAATATGGTCATATTTCTCTTGTTTCAAGTCCGATTGTGACGACTTTGGAACTACATGTTATTCTTGACGAGTCATTTATTTGTTCAGTTGGATCCGTAAGCAAATAAGGTCAAATTAAACTCCGAAACTGCGCCGCTCAATTCTGAGAATATTGCCACAAACACTGAGTTAACATAGATGAAAAAGATTAAAAAAAAATGTTAAAAAGTCATTTTGGTCTTTTATATATGGACCAAATTTTACTTTGCTTCTATGTCTTTTATTTTTATTATTTCAAAGTAGTTATTTATGTTTCTATATTTTTAACTTTTAGTTTAAAATTATTGAATCTAATCATATTTCTCTTATTTTAAATTAAAACGTTATGAGTTTAGAACTATGAGTTATTTTTAATAAATTATTTCTCTACTCTATTAGGATTCTCATCAAACGAGGTTAAATCGAACTCCAAAAATGAGCAATTTGTTTCACGATAAAATGAGTGAAATTTATTATATCTCTGTCATTTTAAGTTTGAATACTATGATTTCAGAGTTACAAATTATTTTTGATGAATTTCTTTTTATCCAAATAAAATTGTCAACAAGTGAGGATAAATTGCGCCTCCGATCCAAAGTAAACTTGGGACCAAAAGTAAAAAATTCATGAAAACATAAAGGATTACATTAAAAAAAAATAAAAATGTAAGACCAAAGTGAAATCTTACTCATATATAAAGAATTAAAATGGGATTTTAATCTTTAGAAAATAAATAGTTTTAATTGTTGGATTATCTTAAATTTTGTGTCTTTATTTCAAACATATATATATTCTAATATTATATATAAATCCTAAAATATAATAATATAAGGTGTTAAAATTTAAAATAAAATACAATAATTTACTTTTGAAAAATTAGAAATGTATATTGTGCAAGAGATCTCGTTAAAGTAAGCATAGGCTTTAACGTTTCCCTTTATTTTTGTTTTTGGGTACATTTAACGTTTCCCTTTTGAGGCTACTATAGTGCGTTAAGTAGTGCTGCTAGATAATTGGTTTAATTATCTAATAATTCATTCTATCTTTTTCTCTCGAAGCCTAGACTTATATATCTCGAAGGAATTTTATATCGGAATAAAGTAAGAGAGAAAGAAACAGTTTCGGGATCAAATTAATTGAACTTGACTTTCTTTTGGTGTGGTTCCCAAAGGGAATCATTATTCCAGTTATATTTTTATGCTACTTTAATAAAGGCCAAAGTCCTATTTTGGTCCCCCAGTTATGCTCAGTGTTCCAAATTGGTCCCTCAGTTATTTTTCGTTCCATATTGGTCCCCCAGTTATACAAAATTTGGCAAAGTTGGTCCCTCTAACAATTTCCATCCATTTTTCTGTTAAAAAAAAGATAAAATTGATTTTTAACTCGTAAAAATTTAAATTTTTTTGCATCAAGGACCTTATTCTATATTATAGAACCAAAATGTAAGAAAGAAGAAATAATTTGGGGTTTTTAGTTTATTTCACCCAAAAGTTGGTCTCTCTCTCCCACGTCGTCCATTCCTCTTTTTTTTCTTCTCTCTCCTCACCCAAAAACCTCCCTTGAACCTCTTTTCCTCCGCCGCCGATGGAGGCTCCGGCCACCGCTCCGACTCTCTCATCGGCCGTGGCCTCACCTCCAACTCCAACCCCTCCGGAAAGCCGAAACCCTCGCCGTCGACCACCGCCATTGTCGCTGCCGAGTTCGATTCATCGGCGAAATCGGAGCTACAATTGTCGCCAAGCCTAATGGTGTTGGAGAATCATGGTAGCAACAGATTTCGGTCTCCGTCTCTGAGATTCGTCGGCACAGATTGCATTTTGGATTTGGTTTCGGAGAGAAAATCAGGGTGGTTTTCACGGTGGAGGAAGATAGTGAAGAAGATGAAGAAGAGGGAGGGGAGTCAAGTGTTTCCGTCTTGTTTCGAGAACGAGGTGAGGAATCGACAGAGTCGGGGTAGTTGAGATGAGGGGTTGGAGTTGGAGGTGGGGGCACGGCCGATGAGAGAGTCGGAGCGGTGGCCGGAGCCTCCATCGGCGGCGGAGGAAAAGAGGTTCGAGGGAGGTTTTTGGGTGAGGAGAGAGAAGAAAAAAAAGAGGAATGGACGACGTGGGAGAGAGAGACCAACTTTTGGGTGAAATAAACTAAAAACCTCAAATTATTTCTTCTTTCTTACATTTTGGTTCTATAATATAGAATAAGGTCCTTGATGCAAAAAAATTTAAATTTTTACGAGTTAAAAATCAATTTTATCTTTTTTTTAACAGAAAAATGGATGGAAATTGTTAGAGGGACCAACTTTGCCAAATTTTGTATAACTGGGGGACCAATATGGAACGAAAAATAACTGAGGGACCAATTTAGAACACTGAGCATAACTGGGGGACCAAAATAGGACTTTGGCCTTTAATAAATAATATCTCTAATTCCATCTATATTCTATAATCACAAGTTACCACAATTTATTGTCTTTTATTTTTGTAGAGTAATATGCGGTTAAGCACAACACTCTTGAGAGCAAGTATTTTACGGATATAGATCCTCATAGTGCACAAGGATAGCAAATTTTTTGATAGTCAGGCCGTTCCTATTCATTCAAAAAAAATTATCCAATATCCGTTGAATATCGGATATCGGATAGGATACAGATAATGAAAATTAAATATTTTTCGAATATTGGGCGGATACGGGATATTGCCCTTGGATACCCTTATCCGTCCGAAATGAACAGATAGTTAGGGTACCTGATATCCGATACCCTATTACTCATTTAATTTTTTATATTTTACATACAATTTAATATTTTACCTATAGTGCAGCTAGGGATAACAAAAGAAATATTTAGAGAAAAGAAGTGTTAGAAGTGTGAGTTCCACTGACACTTTCTCTCTCAACTTATTTTGTTCTCTCTCAACACCATACGGATAATGACACAACTATCTCTCTTTTCTTTATTTTTATTCTATTATTCTTAGTTCAAATAATGATTGTACAACCAGACCGGATCGATTGAACCACGAACCGACCAGTGGTCTGGTCCGAGCCTTGCACAAAATCGCTTGACACAAGAACCGGCCAAAATTGGGAGAACCGGTCAGAAACTGCCAACACTGGGCAAAATCGATGGTAAACCGGTTGAACCGGTCAACTGTTATTTGCATCATTTTTTTTTCTATTCTTTGATTTGGTTTTTGTTTTTCTATACTTATGTGTCAAATACTGGAGAATGTTGATTAAAAACTTAAATTTGATAGAGAAAGTGATCATGAAAAGTTACTTGATGATATTAATATTGATAAATATTATGAAAATTTACTATATTTATATTAATTCATTCCAATCTATAAAATTTTTATTTATATATTAATATTATAATTATATTTTGTAACTTAATTATGACTATTAGAATTAGAATTTTATCATATTTAGATTTTTTTTATTATTTTTAATTTATTTGTTTGTCACCAGTTGGACCCCCGTTGAACCATTGAACCTTGAACTCCTACCTACCTCAGTCAGTTTAATGTCCGATCTAATTTTTAAAACCTTAGTTCAAATATGCTCTTAAATTCCAATAAGAATTTAACTAGTGAAGTCTATAAAACAATCATAAAATTTTATAATTTTATCTATTTTTTAATAAAGAATCATTTTAAGTTATATGTCATATTTTTTTTAAAAAAAATTAGAACTATAAAATTATTATTATTATTTTATGAAATATTGTTGATCAATTTTTATGCACTACAAAAGAGTCTTGATTATGTGTAATACAATTTTTTTGGCAAAAATGTGTAACACAATTTTAATGTTATTTAATAGTAAAAATTTAGTTATAAATAAAATGTTTGTGTAAAACTAACTTATAAAAATTATATTATTAGAATTTAATTGAAAACATATTTGTAGAACAAATAAATTTAATTCAATACTTTATAATCTAGGGAGATGATCCCTTATCATAGTGCAGTGCAGGGCATGTTGTGTGGTAGAGGCCAATGGCATGTGTAAATTTACACATGGCGCAATGCCATTGGCCCCTACCGCACAGCACGCCCTGCAGAATGGTAGGGGATCCGTGGGCTCTTATCTAAACATCAATTTTGACAAGGCATATTTATTGGTAAAGCATTATATTTAATATTTAAGATAGATAATATCAAATGAAGAGTGAGTCCTCTACAATATACAATTTCTATAGTGTAGAGAGAGAATGGAAGAGTTAGAGAGAAAAATGTGAGTCCCACTATTATTTTCTCTCTCTAATTCTTTCTTTCTCTTTTTTTATTTTCTTTTTTTGGTCTGACTTTCTTTCTCTTTTTATACTACATGAAAATAAACAAAAATAAATGAAACCGAAGAGGATCCAGGTCCGATATCATACAACTTTGAAACTTTAAGATAACTTAAAAAAAAAAAGTGAATGTATTACTTGTCATAGAATCAATTCACATAGAGAGACTGTAGCAATATATCGCTTAGAAATTACATTCAATATTGAATAATGAACTTAAAATACAACGTCAACAAGTGAGATCAATTACCATTGTCAATTGAATTCATTTTTACCATTTTGTGCGTTTGGGAATGAGAGGAATACAAGAAAAATCAAGCTGGTGGAACGTTTCTGAACATCATGTCAGTAATAAAAAACCATAGTCCATCTTTTCAAGAAATAAAGGTATATATAACATTAATAACTATAAGTCATATTACAGTCAAAATTATTCATGATGCAAAGTCTAGTTTTGATTGCCCATATTGGCATATTGGGGAAAACATGCTATAATGAACATACAGACTACAGTCCTACTCAAACTACACCCTCCTAATAAGTTATCAATATATGATTGCTGCTTTACATTACAGCCCAAAATCTCAAAATCTTTGAGATAACTTCTGTCACAGTTTTACCTCCTAATGCATCATAGAATCCCTAACTAGTATTAGAATTTGGCAAAATTTGAACTTTTAGAGTGACACAAATGGGGCAAAGAGCATTATCAGTAACACAAAAACTGAAGTTGTAAATTTCTTAAACTTCCTAAAGTTACCTATATTCGACTTCAGTTGATCAGCTTTAGTGTAACACCATGAATCCAAATCATCTAAAGTACTTCATAGTGAAATGCCTTGATAACATATTTTTTCTACGCGAAAAATCTTAAAATTATATTGCACTGCACCTTAAAGTACTACAGAGGATCCGAATTCATATCATGCCGGTATCCAACAAGTGGAAGCATACAAAATGCGTCCTTTCCAGCCTTGAAGCATCCAGTTATTGTCTTCATCAAAAACAAAATCTCTATGATACCATTTCTTCATCTTGTTCCTGAACTTGGTCATCAACTCCTTATTCAATGGAAGCTGTTTGAAACCAGCCCTAGTAACCCTAGTCTGCCATTGCTTATATGTCTCAGGCCTCTCAACTCTCTCAAACCCTTCACACGCCACAACATTCATAGCATCCCTACCATAAATCTCTTTCTCAAACATCAACCTGCTCTCATTCTCACGAGGAATCATGGTATCAAACATATCATACAATGCAGAAAAATGAAACAAAGCCTCCCTAAACCTTGTGACAAAGAAAGGAGCATTGTATGATCCATTAAGAATGGAATGAACAAAAATATCAGGCTTCATCTTTCTTATTAGCCTCAGCATCTCATCCCTAGGACTTCTTGCTTCTGTGGTCTCATCCATTAAAGTCTTAAACCTCATCAAAGTGTTCACAGCAAGCACCTCATTCCTCTCAATGTTAAGATCCTCAATTTTTATGGTTTCCCAGTCTTGTGAAGCTATGGCTTTATACTCAAATGGCACATTGAAACGCTTGGAATAGTTAGCCAAACGACGACCGGTTTCCTCTATTCTTTCCGCCGGACGAAACCCGGGTTGGGGAAACTCTATTCCTGTGATTTTTAGCTTGGGAGGGCCACCATCTCTTTCTGAAAGAAACTTGATGAGTATTGGCCATTGGAAACCATAGAGGATACCAAAATCAATGATGTGAAGCGTGTCTGATTTTTCAGCTGCAGCCATGATGTTTTTGAGTGCAAAGAAATGAGCAAACTTCTTGAAAGGTGATGTGTCCATACTAACTTGGTAAGCTTTCAAGATTTCAAAAGCAGAAATCCTCTTTGAGCCCAGAGATGAGTAGAAAATCTGAGTTCCATTAGCAGCTCCAATCAAACGAGCTTCAAGGCCATTGGCAAAGTAATGAGCAACCCTTTGTGATGCATCACCTAAAGGAGAAGCATGCTTCCTTATCTGCTTGAGTAATTCATGAGCTGTTCTGCTATCATTTGCAGACACAGATTGTGCACATAACACCAAAAGTGTCCTCAAATCTACTGTTTCTTTCCTCTTATCTTGTTTCTTAGATCGAGCCTTATTGCCTCCAATATGATCACACGATTCTGCTTCACTTGGTGGCTGATGAGATGCAAACTTTTCTTGGTGAGATGCACATAAAGGAACATTCTCAACACTAAGCAAAACTTTATCAAACATGGCTGAAAGTTCATCAGTACTCTCATCAACATACACTGCTGATTGCTTGTTACATCTTCTACCTTCTTCTTCTTCATCACTACCTTCACGCTCATGATTGATCCTCTTATCTCTCCTTTTATTTACAGACACTATTGGGTTGATCTCTACTGGATTCATCAATTGAGCTCCTTTGGGAAGAAACTTTCTGGCTTCCTCAAGTCCTCTGTGGAATTGAGAGACAGAGTCTGCGTCGGTGAAGATGTTCTGAGACAAGAGTTTCGAAATTGAAGAATCCAAATCCAAGATCCCATTTTTATTGGAAGATTTTGGTTTCTGAGAAATGGGTTGTGCAGTGAATTGGAAAGCGAAGTGTTGATGATGATCATCACCACCATTAGGTTCAGAAACAGGAGTTTCAGGTGAAGATGGCTTAAACTCTGTTGAATTGTTACTGCTTGAGCTTGTGCTTGTAAAATCAGAAGAAAAGAAACCATCTTGATCTTGATTCTCTCTAAGAGCATCTAAGAATGATTTCTCGGTGAGTTTGAGAGTGAGAGGATCATAGAACATGGAAGGCTTCTGTTCTAGATTCTCTTCCATGAGAACTTGGCTCATGTACTTCATGGTTTCTGAAAAGTCTGAATCTTCCACTTCATGGGAAGGAAAAGGAATTTCAGATGGGAAATCTGGAACTTGGGGAGCAAAATCAACAGGGTCCAAAACATGGGGTTGATGAAATTGAAAAGAAGGATCGTCGTATTCGTCGAAGACGGGGTCGGTGGCCAAGTTCTGGTAGATTTGGTCGAGATCTCTGTCGAATCCTATGTTTTGGTAGTGATTTGGATCGGAGAAGATGAAGGTGTCGGATATTTCGAAGGGGTTTAAGGAATCAAGAGGAGAAGGCAAGTTTGGATCCATGGAAAATCAAAGATAGAAAGAATGGAAACAGAGGAATGAGAACTATGAATGAACTTATGATGATAAGAACATAGAGATGAGTGATTGAATATTTTGAAGAGTGTGATGTGATGAAATAAATGGATAATAGGAGGAGGAAGTAGGAAGATTCGGAGAAGAAGAGGGTATGACTGAAAATTGAAAAGTCCGATATATGAGGATTCAATTCATGTCATCTTTGTCAAATTCATATGTTTGACTTTGTAGGGGGCAGGTGAGCTGAGCCACTCCACTCATCCATCGTCTTTTGTTTATCTGTCCCACATGATACTTTGTTAAGAGTTTTCTTTTTTTTTTTTTTTTTNTTTTTTTTTTTTTTTTTTTTTTTTTTTTTTTTTGGCCAACCTTTGTTAAGAGTTTTCACTCTTTTAATTCATTAAATAAATTATGTTTTTAATTCATAATATAGCACAATTGGGTTATTTTATAACTTTTTCTTGTCATATTTAACAATATAAAAATATAGCACAAAATTAGATGGACAACTAACACGATTCTGAAAAATCAAGGATCAAAACAGTATACTTTTTAGTCCCTGAAAGATTAAAGTAGTATACTATTTAGTCCATAAAAAAAGATTAATTAATATACTATTTTGATTTTTTAGGGACTAAATTGTACATTTTGATCTTTCAAGGACTGAGTTATCAATGCAGTGATCTTTTAGTAACCAAATTATTTTTAGTAGTCTACTAAATTAAATTTAATTCACGTGACATATTTAATTATGATAAGAAAATTTTTTAATAGTAATAACTACATTTTTCATCTATCGAATCTAAATTTTAATTAAAGGATATAAAGTTGCTTACTAATTGTATTAACTTTAAAATATGTATAATCTTAAATAGTCAAAGGTCATCTTGGTCTATTTATATCATAATATTTATTTTAGTCTTTTTATGTTTTAAAATGTTTAAATTAGTCATAAATATTGACAAAATATTTTATTTTGATTCCAAATTATTGAATTTGGTCATATTTTTTTTATCTCTTATTTGAAGTTCAAAAGACTTTTAAAGAGTAACTTGTACTTTTGAATTTGTCGTATTCGAACTTGAAATGAGATAACTATGATTAATTTCGCTTGTTTGATTGTGAAACGAGTGGTCTACTTATAAGACCAATTTGACCTTATATATTGATTGTTCCAACTGGATAGAGAAAGTACTTTTTGAGAATAATACATAACTTTGAACTCGTCAAATTCGAACCCAAAACTAGATAAATATGACCATATACAATAGTTTGGGATCAAAATGAAATATTTTGCTAATATTTAGAACAAATTTAAATATTTTGAAATATAAAAGATCAAAATAAACATTTAAGCATACCTTTATGACAAAAATTATATACCCTTGAGTTGTTCTTGAGTTGTTTATTTAAGAAATAAAGTCCCCCCACCACTCTGCCTCCATTTGTCTCTACTTGTTTATTTATGCTCTTGAGTTGTTGCTTGCGGGGTTGATAAGTTACTGCTTACACAGTACTCATTTCAATTTATAAGATTTATCATAGTTATGATAGAGTTCAATTTTAAAAAGGTTCACCTGTTCTTAATGGATTTTATATTATTTTCAAAACCAAATTGATATGATAACTTCTAAAGTATGATTCAGTTGATAACCGCGCAATTTCTTCAGAACCAAAGAATAAATACTTGATATATTTTCTCCTTTTGAAATAGCTATGATAGGTAATATATATAGCCATATGTTAATAAAAACAAAAATCTTTTGGAGCTAAAAGGAATTAATGTATGTTATGTTAATTTCTTAAGATTTTAAAATGCAAGAGTATTAAAAATAAGAGTAAATTACACTTTTTTTTATTGAAATGGTAAATTATACTTTGGTACCATGTGGTTTGACCTCATTTCACTTTGGTACCCTGTGGTTTAGAACATGACACTTTGGTACTTTGAGGCCTTTACCATTACCCTTTTGGTACCTGAATAATTTTTTCGTTAGTTTTGGACGGAATTTGGCACCTGACTTACATGTAGGCTCATTAAAATTCAATTTTGTCCAACATTTTGCCACAAAAAAGATCAAACGCATGTCTTTCGAAAGTTTTAAATGATTTCAATGTTCGATGCTAAGAAAGTTTTGAGAGAATTCAGAGTTAGGTTTTAAAAAGCATGTGTTTGATCTTTATTGTTGTAAAATATTGGATAAAATTAAGTATTAGTGAGTTCACGTGCAGGTCATAAGCCAAATTTCGTCGAAAACTAACGAAACTACAAAAGTATTGTTCAGGGTATGAAAAGAGTAATGGTGGTCGGAGACCTCAAGGTACCAAAGTATCACGTTTTAAATCATAGGATATCAAAGTATAATTTATCCCAGAAATAATAATAAATTAATATCTTATTATATTTAAAATTATCAATCATAAAACCTGCACAAGTTAAACAATTTTTTTATTTTATTTTTTATTTACTAATATATGCAAGTGCTTGAAGAGCTGAACTCTCACTTAGTTAAATACTTAAATGAGTCTTTTTTTTTAGAAAATGTTAAAACTATATACAGATAATCAATAGGCTTAATATACTTGGCTAATTTAAAAATAGTCTTTATATGTATAATAGCATCTTTAGATTTCTAAATAAATAAATAGATTAAAATGTATATATACAAAATCATAAAAAGATAGTAAAAATATATATATTTATATACTCTACTTTTTTGTATATTTTACATCTTATTAATTAAAGAAATATTCATAAAAATAAAATGATTCTAATAACTTCCTTTATGATAAAAATAATTATTTTTTATTTTTAAATTATTTATAATTTATTTAGTACTTTTCAAATTTAAATTTAAATATTGATAATATAGGAAAAATTCACTAATAGAAAATTGATGGTCTATATTACTTAAGACGAAATAAATAAGCTAGTATATATAACTCCAGATATATATTTATTACGTGGGAAAACTTTGTTAGAGGAATAAACATCGAGTAAACTAACTTTCCGGTCCCTGAATTTTGGACATTCTGACTAATAGGTCCTTAAATTTTGCGAAGTGTACAAGCCGGTCCTTGAATTTTCAAAACGCTATACTAATAGGTTCCTCCGTCATATTGCTGTTACAAAAAAGCTTACGTGTACATAACGGACGCTGATGTGTCCCGTTATATGCTGATGTGTCCCGTTATGTCCACGTCAGCACCGTTACCTTAAAAAAAATCTGCCACTTCATTAAAAAAGCGACACATCAGATTGCATTTATAGGTCCCTGACCCATTTTTGTTTCATTATTCTCAATTCCCCCTCTTTTTCATCATCTTCATTCATTTTAGTCCCAAATCCTCAAAATAAAATTGTAAAGTGTCCCAAAACTCTTTCAAACATTCCAATTTAGTCCTTAAAAATATTTAAAACCCTAAAACCACAAACCCTAAACCCTAAAAAAAAGTTTGAGTTCAACAATTAAGTCTTGACCAACTTTTATTCCATTATTCTCAATTCACCCTCTTTTTCATCATCTTCATTCATTTTAGTCCCATATCCTTAATATAGAATTGTAAAGTGTCCCAAAACTCTTCTAAACATTCCAATTTAGTCCTTAAAAATATTAAAAACCCTAAACCCTAAAACTCTAAACCCCTAAACCTCTAAAACTTAATTTTTTTGTAATCTTCATCTTCATCCAATTTAGTCCTTAAAAATATTAAAAACCTTAAACTCTAAAATTCTAAACCCCTAAACCCTAAACTTCTAAAACTCAAAAAAAAAAAAATAATCTCCATCTTCATCCAATTTAGTCCTTAAAAACACCCTAAACCCTAAAACTTAAATTTATTTTAATCTTCATCTTCCTCTTCTCAAATTTAACATAAATCCCCTAATTTTTTTTAATCCCTATCTTCTCATCAGTTCATCATCATCATTTATCATTCATCATCTTCATCGGTTCATCATCATCATCCACATCTTCGTCTTCGTCTTCGTCTTCCTCCTCATCCCTCCCATTTCCTCATCAAATCTCCACATGTTCAACCACCTTTCTAGATCGCACCTTTTCGATCAATCCTCTGCTTAAAATGACATTCCACCGTCTGTCTTCTTCGAGGTAACCAAACCCATCAATCTCCCCTCAGCAAAGCCTTGCTCATACCTCATTCTTCACCATGACTTCGCCTACACATATGGAAAACCTCTTGTTCTTGTCGATTATACCCCTCCTTCTGATTGCCCATCTCGCGATTTCTCAAAAATTGTGCTCAAAGCTTTTTCGAGCTTTTTCGAAGGAAGAGGACGGCGGAGGAAGAGAGAGAGAGAGAGTGAGGAGATTGGACCTTGTTCTCATAGGTTGGAAATCTTTGCACCGTACATCCACTTCTTTGTGATTTCAAATATAGTCATTTGTATATAGATGATGTTGATGATGATTCTTACGGCCTTTAGTCCTCATAGACATACAATCAAGTTGTAGAAAAATCCAAAAAATGGAAGAAAAGAACGTAGTACCTGTGATTGATGAAATCGCCAAAGGGGAAAATAACTAGTTGTGAAGTGGATGAAGTTAATTAGTTTGGGGTTTGGGGTTTAGGGATTTAGGGGTTAGGATTTTTAATATTTTGAAGGACTAAATTGGATGAAGATGAAGATTAAAAAAATTAAGTTTTAGGGATTTAGGGTTTAGGGTTTTTAATATTTTAAGGACTAAATTGAAATGTTTGAAAGAGTTTTTGGACATTTTACAATTTTATTTTGAGGATTTGGGACTAAAATGAATGGAGATGATGAAAAAGAGGGGGAATTGAGAATAATGAAATAAAAATGGGCCAGGGACCTATAAGTGCAATGAGAAAATGCTGATGTGTCGCTTTTTTAGTGACGTGACAGATTTTTTTTAAGGTAACGGGTGCTGACGTGGACATAACGGGACACATCAGCATATAACGGGACACATCAGCGTCCGTCATGTACATGTAAGCTTTTTTGTAACGGCAATATGACGGAGGGACCTATTAGTATAGCGTTTTGAAAATTCGGGGACCGGCTTGTACACTTCACAAAATTCAAGGACCTATTAATCAGATTGTCCAAAATTCAGGTACCGGGAAGTTAGCTTACTCAATAAACATTGAACTTATCTCAATTTACGTGTATCACTTAACATAGTTAAGCTATAATTTTAACTAAGCTCTTCAATTGACAATTTGATTTGATGTAACGTAATTATTTAATCATTTAGGTAAAAACTTAAATGGACGTCCACATCGAACAGAGTATATTAGTCATGAGTCACCGGATTCAATATATATATATTTGCTTGGCCGCCAAGCCTTACTTTTCTTCATCAAATAATCACGTAATCTTGGGCAGCAAGTCTTATTATATAGGGATAACTTACTTTTTAGTCCTTAAATTGTTATTAAGTCAATAATTTAGTCCTTGAATTGTAAGAAAATACGAATCAGATCCTGAATTTTACACCATCGACAATCTCTTGGTCTCTGAATTGTATGAAAACATGAATTAATCCCTGAATTTTACACTATCATCAACCTTTTGGTCCCTAAATTATAGAAAAATATGAATCAGCTCAAGGACCAAAAGGTTGACAGTAGTATAAAATTCAGAGACTGATTTATATTTTCCTACAATTCAGGGACCAAAAGGTTGACAGTGGTGTAAAATTCAAGGACTAATTCGTATTTTCCTACAATTCAAGGACTAAATCGTTGACGCAATAACAATTCAAGGACCAAAAAGTAGGTTTCCTCTATTATGTATATAGACACCTTTTTTAAGCTACTTTAATTAATTGGTAATCTTTATGTCACATGTGCTTTGTAAACATTAGTGTATAATTAATGACTTAAATTAATACGGTCGGTTGATGTATAACAGTATAACACTCACACGTGGTCTCTTCAAACAGTATAGTTTGAAATATCCAAAGTTTTCCATCAACCTATTTCCTTTTACTTCTATTGTTTAAAGGAGATGATATCTCCATAAAAAAATAAATAAATAAAAAAAAAAAGATCATCTCCAAATTTTTAGGTCAAAATTTAAAATTGGTCCCTTATGTGTGGCTAAATTTCAAAGTGGTCTCTTAGATTTCATTTGTTTCAGATTGATACTATGTCTTTTTATAATTTCTCAAATTAAGAAAGAGAGAACAGTGATATTACAAAGCACTTGAGGAAAAAAAGAAGTTTTCTCTTTTAATAAAAAAGCAGTAAACTATCACTAATCCATTTTGAACTTTTTTTTTTTTTGCCAGCAACAAACTCATTTTATAATAAAATAAAAACCACCAAAATACACAGACTAGTCCAGACAAAAATCAAACCAAACAAAAAAAGAAAACCACAAAACAGAGGTCCAAAGACCATACAAAACTAGAAAGGGAACCCAGCCCACATCATTTCTGTCACCTTCAAACAGAAACCCAGAATCCAAGCATAAAATATTTTATAAATATTTTTAAACTAAATAGGGATAAAAATGAAAGAAAGAAAATGAATTGTTGAAAAAGTGATTAGAGTTTATGTTAGTATTTGAGCTTATGACGTTTTTATAAATGATAGTTTTGATACTTTTACAAATGATTATCAGCATGATATTTGTAAATAATGTTTACTTTCGAAGAAATATAATTATTTAAATAATTTTTTAATAATAAATAATATAAAAATAAAATATTTATACTATTTATTATCTTTATCTACTATAATTGTTATATACATATTTAAATAGTTTCATATTTACAAATGAAATGAAATGAAATGAAATGGAGTAGAGTATAATGCATTCCCTGACATTAGGTTTAAAAGTCATATTTTTTTTCTTCAATAAAATTCAATCTTGCTCCCTGACATTTGGACGCTTCTTCATTTTAGTCTCTATTAAATAATTCTTCTTAATTTGGCCATTTACATACTCGTGATCAATTTCCACATCTCTCTTTTCAGTCTAGTCAATACTACTAAATATGTTATTTTTGAGAATACCTTTTGAGGGAAAAAAAACTATAATCGGATTATATATTAAAAGAAGATATTATATATAGAGAGACAGAGAGTATACATTGCAACGTCTCTAAAAAATACATGAATGGACAACTCAATCTCTAAATGTCTAATTTATATATTTTAATACTTAAAAGTCATGAAAATAATTCAATTAAATTTTTTAAACCTATTTCTTAGAAATTGACTTATGAAGGCAAAATAACTTAAATATAATGGTTCCAAGACTTCTAAGAATTAAAGAGTGTAAATTAAACTTTAAAGAATTGATTTGTTTGTGTATCTTTTTTAAATCAATTCGTATAGTATATATATATATATAAACAACAGGCAGATTACTTCAGAAATACACTTGACATTGAACTGATAACGAAATACTTGGGATTTGGGAAGGAATAGAATAATGGTTTCTGATCTACTTAGTGGTTAATTAGCAACTTTAATTAATGTCACTCACTAGCAGGCCAAAAAAAAAAATTAATGTCACTCACTTACAGACACAGCTTGTGCACACAAACACAATATTTTATGAATCCACTATACTATCTCCTTCACACTGCCCTCTTCTTTTCTGAATTAAGTTGTCTTTAATATTTTCTTTCATTGCTTTCTTTGATGATCCAGTTTAATTAGTCTAGGAAACAGGGAACATCCTTCAAGTTTGGGTTCAGACTTTGAAATAATGCCAAGCATAGAAAGAAGAATAGAAAGAAAGAGAAAGGGCTCAGGATGAAAGGATGTGCAACACAGAATCTGTATAAAAGAATACTAGTAAAATATTCTGCAACTTAAAATGACTGATATATTATAAGACATCATATACTATATGAAACATTATAAAACCATATAAACAATGGTAAAGCTAACATGATTAGAAAAATATCAAGTTGTCAAAGCATATTAAAAGTATAAGAAACATATATTAGAATAATAAAGCTACAAAGTTCATATTAAGCAGATAATGATCAGAGTCAGCTTTTTTTTAAACATGTAGACACTATACACTGTATAACTGTAGATCAATTCAGAAGTATACTGTTAGGCAGGATCTCAAAAACCTAAAATCTCAAGATCCTGTAGATTATGGATGCCTAGATAACCAAAGTAAGAATGCATCTAGATATGTAATTCATATAACCTTAAATTATGTACACAGATCTGAAAACAAAATGAAAAATTCTGAGAAAATAAAGATGTTGGAACATATATAAGGCCTATTATGCTGGTACCCAACTAGAGGAAGCATAGATAACTCTGCCCTTCCATCCTTGTAGCATCCAATTGCCATCTACATCCAGCATGAAATCACTGTGATAACCTTTCCTTAACTTCTCCCTTAATTTCTCGACGAGACGATGATCCAAGGGAAGCTGCCTAAAGCCGGCTCTCATATTCCGAACCCGCCATTTCTTGTACGTCTCAGGTCTCTCAACCCTCTCAGAACCCTCACAAGCTATGATATTCGTTACTTCTTGCCCAAGGAACTCTTTCTCATACATCAACCTCATTGGATCTTCAGCATCAATATTAGTGTCAAGCATATCAAAAATTGATGTGTAATGATAAAGAGCCTCCCGGAATCGCGTAACAAAGAAGGGTGCATTATAGCATCCATTCACTGTAGTCTGAAAGAATATATCAGGCTTTGCCTTCCTAATTAGCCTTAAAACTGAATCTCTAGGACTGTTGATCATAACTGTCTCATCAGCTAGATTCTTAAGCCTACTTAGACAATTCACAATTACATGTTCATTTTTCCTTATTTTGAGGTCCTCAACCTTGATGTTTTCCCATTTCTGTGCAATACCATTATACTCAAATGGAACATTGAATCGCTTACAATATTTCGCGAGGCGATGCCCTGTCTCCTGGACTCTCTCTGCTGGCCTGAAACCACGTTGTGGGAGATCTATCCCGGTGATGCGGAGCTTGCCAGGACCACCGGGTCGCTTGGAGAGACGGTAGATGAGAGGAGGCCATTGGAAGCCATAAAAAATCCCGAAATCAATGATATGAATTGTGTCTGGCTCACTAAGCAGATGCATAATTGAATGGTTTGCAAAAATGAGTGCTATCTCATGGAATGGAAAGGCTGTCATATACATTTGGTAAGATCTTACCATATCAGCAGTAGAAGTTCTAGTGGATGTTAAAGAAGTGTAGATACAAGAGCCGGTTCCAGCCAACCGTGCTTCAAGAGCATTTGCAAAGCAATGTGCTAACCTCTGAGATCCACTCCCAAACGGCGAAGAATGCTGACTAATTTCCTTTAACAACTCCTTAGCAGACCCGCGATTATCTGATGAAACAGCTTGTGCACATTGTATTAGTAGTGTGCCTAGTTCCACCACTTCCTTCTTATAGCTTTGCTTTCTGATACTTTTGTTAGATTCTTGTTTTTTCTGTGGCTGCTGCTCACTCATGTGTGCTTCTTCAGTATGGCCATTTTCATGGAAAATACACATAGGATGTCCATCACTTCTCATCACAGGTCCAATAAGCACATTATCAAGCAATTCTGATAGCTGATCAGTATCATCCTCATCATCGACGAAAATCGCAGACACCTTCTTGCTCCTCCCATCTTCTAACTCTACCTCATATTCTCTCTCATCTCTCTCCCTTTTCGTTACCACCTCCAGAGCCGGAGCCAGAGCCGGAGCCCTTTCCGGGAAAGAAGAAAAAATGTTGATAGGCAGAAACTTGTTGGCTTCCTCTACCCCTCTCTTGAATTGCAACATTAACTCACTTTTACTCAACAACAATGTAGAATCTGAAAAGCCAGAGTATTCATAGCTATAATTGAAGCTTCTCATCTTGTTCTTCATTGGAGGGGATGATGATGATGTTGGATGAGACTGAAAAACAAAATTGGCAGGAAAAGTGGCTTGTAACAAAGAAGGCTTGTCCTCAGTGAAATCAATATTATAACCCCAATTGGAATCAATAGAGTTTGTAGTAACAGAAGTAGCATAATTACTTCCATTACTACTACTAAAATCACTGAAGTTTCCAGAAACACTTTCTTCAGGACTTTCCAAACTTTGATGATGATGATGATGTTCAATAATGGAGGAATCAGATGGGTACTTCTCGTGAATAACCTCGTACAACGATTCCTCTGCAGCTTGAAGAGCCAAGGAATCATGGAACATACAGGGTTTGTCATTAATGTCTTCTTCCATGAGCATTTGGTTTATATAACGTAGTACTGTGTCGGAGAAATCATTTTCGTCTTCATACGAGGTAATGGTAGAAAGGGAATTAGCAGAATTCCCAGAATAATTGGCAGAATATTGGTTTGGGGGGTTAAATCCGTTGATGAAAGTGGAAATGTAATGCGAATCCATGAATGATAAGCTAAAAAATATTACAAACTTACTATTAGATTCAGTATGGAAATCTCAAAATCTGCTTAAACTAGTTGTTTACTAACAGCGAAATCAGTGCTTGTTTTAGAAACCCTAGGAACCGACGAAGCATAAGTTGAACATAAAAGAGATAAGAGAAATGGATTACACACCTGAATATGAGGCTGAAGGAGAAAACAACTCCGTGCTTTTATTTGTATAGAATTAAGATTTAAGAACTATTACTACATAAGAAGAGAATCTGTAGCAATAATTTATCTTTGGGCCGAAACCACAAATTGGTCCTTTATTTATGGGGTGAATTCAAATCGGTCCCTTATGTTTCATTTGTTTCCAATTAGTCCTACATGTTTCTTTAATTTCTTAAATAGGTCCAAAAAATAATGAATATGATCATATTTCTTTCGTTTCAAGTTCGAATACGATGAATACAAAGCTACGGATTTCTTTTAACAAATTCTTTGGGTCTGTCAACAAACGAGGTTAAATCGAGTCTCAAAATTGAATAACTCGTTTCACAGTCAAACAAACAAAATTGGTTATATCTTTCTCATTTCAAGTCCAAATACGACAGATTTGAAACTATATATGTGCTAACTCTTGAAGAGTTCTTTTTTTGTCCAATTGAGATTATTGACAAATAAGATCAAATTGTGTCTGGAAGGTTAGTTTGGGACCTGATGAAGTTCTGGAAAATAGAACGGAGATGGGAGAGGCATCCTACAAGAGAAGATAGCGGGGATGGATCCCCATTGTAACTTCGATGCTAAAATCAGTAATGATTCTGACTTTTGAGAGAGAAAAAGGAATTCAGAGAAATTTTAAGTTTAGATAATGAATGTGTGTACCTTTCAGAACTATTAACAAGTTTTTAAACTGCAGGAAGGTTGAAGAAGGATAAGACGGTTACAACTACTTCTAATGGCTTCTTAAACCCTAGGAGATCCCTTATCAAGACCAACTTAAAAAATTATAGAGATATATAGGCATAGTGCAAAAAATCGGACCGGACCGGGCGGTCCGACCGGTGAACCGGAGCCCAGACCGGTCCGGAAAAAAAATACAGGATTGCAGTTGAACCGGTGAGTCAACGGTTTAACCGGCGGTCCGACCGATGAACCGGTTTGACCCGCCAAAGTTTGCAAAATTACATATTGACCCCAAAAAATTACAAATTAGTCCCTGGATACATATTATAGATGGACTAAAATGAAAACTTTAAAAAAATTTTGGGGTCAATATGTAATTTTTACAAAACTTGTTATGGTTAAAATTGCAAAATAGCTCCAAAGGTACTAAAGTGTTTAATATTTACTTTATATTTAAATTATTGCAATATATTAATGTGTATTTAATGAATATGTATATTTGAAAATGTATTTTTTAAGTAAACCGGCTCAACCGGTTAAACCAGTGACCCAGCGGTTGAACCATTGAACCAGTGACCCGAGCCTTCCACCGGTTTGATGACCGGTCCGGTTTTTTGTACTATGTATATAGGATCAATCTAAAACAAATAAAAAAAAAATAAGGAACCAATTTGATGTTGGATTTTTTGTGTGGATTAGCATTAATCTATTGTAAGATTAATATTTGTGTTTACTGATAAGTAATTAATTTATCATAAATCTGAATAAGAATAGATCGGGTTCATATTACTTGTGGTAATTCGTGATGGGTTGGATTATCCACAAGCCTTCCGGGACCGGGCTAAGAACCCCAAGCCACGTCCGAAGAGTATTAGTAATTATTCCATTAAATTACTAATGCACATATGGAGTTTGTTTATTAAAGGGACTATTTTGTAATTATGTTCAAGGACCACTTTGTAATATTCACTAATTAGTGAATTTGGCTATATATATAGCAAATGTGTTTTCATACACTTAGAGTCCTCATTTTGCACTCTTTAGTCCCTTCCTCTTCCTCCACTCCATCTTTTCACTCTTTTGGATTAGTGGCTTGAAGATCTTAGTTCCACTCCAGATCAATTTCAACTCCAGGTCAGTGATTTCGTCTCCCACACTAGGATTTGTTTCCGTCAATTGGTATCAGAGCCATTTGGTTCTTGATCTTGATGTTTTCTGGAGTTGAAACATGTTCTTTGTTGTTCATATCTGGATTTTCGAGTTTGTGCATTTTGGTCCCTGAATCTGTTGATTCTTGCTTGTTTTGGAAAATCGTTTTTGGGACTTTGTTCTTCTTGTTATTATGAACACATAACATGTAAAATTTGCTGGATTGGAGCTTGTTTGTAGTGAAAATCGAAACCCTTTAGCCTTGCGTTTTTTTTTCGGTTTTTGGAGGCTCAGATCCGGTTTGTTGGAGTTTGTTTTGAAAAATGAGTTTATGGGTACTCATTTTCGGCCCCTAAGAATCAATTTGAGCAAAGAAATTTTGAGAAAAATGCTCTGATTTGGTGGATTTCGTTTTGGTTCGATTTAGGGTTCTTGGGTTCGTTTTTTGGTCGATTTTCTAGGCGTTTTTGAGCTTGATCTTTTGAAATTGATTCATGAAAATGAATTTGTGTCATGAAACAATTAAAACCCATGAGAAATCCGCATTAAACGAGCTTAAGAATGGACTTTGGAGTCGGATGAATAGTGCCCGCTAAAGGAAGAAGAAGAACAGTGTTCTTCGTGAAAAAAATTTTCATTTGGCCTTCCTTTTGTGAAAACTACACTTTTGGTCCACCCCTTTTGTGAAATTTTCGTTTTGGTCCTGTTTGCATTAAAAAAAAAAAAAAAAATGCATGTGCTGAGAAAGGACGAGAAGGGCACTTTGGAGTTTGGACTTCATTTGGCCTTTCTTTTCTTTTGTGAAAATTGTTTTTTTTGGTCCACTCTTTTTGTGCAATTTTCATTTTGGTCCTTTTGCATTATTAAAAATATGCAAAATCTGATTTGAGGCATGGGGTTCGGTGGTCACTGGGCACTTGGTTTACACAAACACCAATTTGTTAATCACATATTGGTCATAATTTGGTCCTTTATTCATTTAAAGGATTATGTTTAATATATTGCAATTAATTTTAATTAATTTGCAAGTTTTGACCTATATTTTTTAATGACCAATTTAGATCCAATTTTGGATATTTGCCTCAATATTTGATTCTCTTTTGGAAAAATAATATTTTCCATAATTTCTTTTGGGGGCATCAAAATATTTTTAGTATCTAATTTCCATAATTTTAAATTCTGAGTTTGGGGACATGTATTCTCAGAATTTTTGAGTTGAAAATTTTTGTGCATATTTTGTGAATTATTGTTAACCATACATGTTTGCCACTCTCCCTAATATTATGGTTTGTATGTCAAATATTTTTGACCCGATAATATGCACTTAAAATTGTTGTTTTGTGCCCAAAATTAATTTTGAGCCCCTTTTGGCCAAAATTTTGAAATGTTTGGCTATGGAAATTATTTTGGGATTGTTAGCAACTTGTGATTGAGTGCTCACCTATCGTGGGTCCAGTTGCAAGGTTGTTTTGCTTTGTGGACTGAAAATTGTATTGACGGTGGACATACCCTATCGGTGTGACATTTGTTAATGCAATCTGTTTTGAGATAATTAATTGCTTAGTTCAGTCTTGTGGACCAATTTGATAATTAATTAATGCTATCCAAGTGGGAGAGATTACAATATTTGTATGGATTAGCATTAATTAATTAACTATTATTTGAAATTACTGATTAAGCAATTGATTTTATTTATTTTGTCCTAATATCTCTATTTTGTTTTTGGATTGATGGACACTTGAGATATTTGTTTTGGACAAAATATTTTTGTATAGGTCTCCTGATTGAGATATATTAATTGTTTTAACAACCGCTTTGTGGGAATGACTTAGGTGAAATCTTATTATGAATTGCCCATTAGTTTCACCTTGTTAAGTCTTGCGGTGTCTTGGTTTATCTCTTGGGACCTATATTTATGTGAGTGCTTAAGAAATCTGAATTGCACTCTTGTGTTTTTGTTGATATGCTTTCCAATCTTGTGTGAATCCCTTTACACTTCCGCTGCTTTGCTCAAGTGTACACTATTCAAGTTGTAACATTTCGTATAAGTGTACCTCGGACATACTTGAGCAATTTTGTTAGGAATTATTGGAAAGCTATTAACATGTCCTTAGTACTTATAAAGTACTGTAAATCTTTTGTTGGCCTTTTCAGATCTGATCCGATCGAAAAATTTTACTCGAATCCAGATTAGATTAGTTAAGTAGATCGTTTCGTCTACTTCAAGTTGCATGTTTGTTATGTGTGGAAGGGCTGTTTTGTTTTGAAGGGTCGGACAGACACCTACAGCCACTTCAAATATGTATCGCTTTTGTGAATCCATTTATTGGATTATATGGTTGAGGATTCGAATATTTGACATTCATTTGGTTAATTTTTTATTCCTCTGACCATCTGTTGCGATACTTGATTTGTTTTAAGCTTCTCTCAAATTACAAGATTTGTGGTTTATAAAATTTGACATAAAATTCTTGTTTGTGGAGAGAGAAGATTGTTCAATCTCAGACTATTTGTATGTTAATTGTGGATTTACCCTATCGGTAAAACATAGTTAATATGCAATTTTGTGGTGCATGCTCATTTGTATATCTTGTCAGCTTTGAGTTTTCTTTATAATGTTTCCAGAGTCTGTTGTATCCTATCGATATGGAGACGATGGATTCATTTTGTGTTGATCCCCTCTTTGTTCTGCAAGTTTTGATATACATGTGTTTTCACATTTTTTATAAAGTTGCATAAGCTGATTTTGTTAGGGAAATCTGGTGTTATAATTATGTTTTGAGACATAATTAATATTTCCCATTTGCTAATGGCCAAATCAGCTTTTGTTTTTAGCAACTTTCATAAAGTTGTATAAGTTGATTCTGTGAGGGAAATCTTGTGTGATAATTATGATGTGAGACATAATTAATATTTCCCATTTGCTAATGGCCAAATCAGCTTCTGTTTTTAGCAACTTTCATGAGTTTGTATAAGCTGATTCTGTGAGGGAAATCTTGTGTGATAATTATGTTGTTGAGACATAATTAATATTTCCCATTTGTTGATGGCCAAATCAGCTTCTGGTTTTAGCAACTTTCGTTAGGTTGCATAAGCTGATTTTGTGAAGGAAACTTTGTGTTATAATTATGTTTTGAGACATAATTATTGTTTCCCATTTGTTAGTGGTCATATCAGCTTTTCGTTTTAAGCAACTTTCTGTGGTGAAAACTTTTGTTGGGACTAATTATGATGTTTGGTTTGAGTCCATAAACATGTATTTGATAATCTGAAATGATTATTTGGCTGTGAGGGATCTTGGGCCAACATATGTGTTTAAACATTTTGATGCTGCTGACAAGACTTAGTATAAATTTTGGTATGAGCATTTTGTGGACCTTTTGGATAATATCTCGGTCCAGTGGGAGTCTGAGTAAACTTTTAATTGGATTTTCTCCAGTTTCGGTCTTTTGTAACTTCGTTACAATTATTGGATTTAGTCCAATTTGGCCCTCAAGAGGCATCTGGGTAACTTTGTTACAATAATTGGATTTAGTCCAATTTTGGCCCTTACAGGCCTCTGAAGTAATTTTGTTACATTTATTGGATTCAGTCCAATTTTGGCCCTTCCCGGCATTTGAAGTAACTATGTCACAATTTATTGGATTTAGTCCAATTTTGGCCCTTACAGGCATCTGGGCAACATTGTTGCATTTATTGGATTTAGTCCAATTTGGCCTTCAAGAGACATTTGGGTAACTTTGTAATAATTATTGGATTCAGTCCAATTTGGCCTTTACAGGCATCTGAAGTAATTTTGTTACAGGTATTGGATTTTGTCCAATTTGGCCTTCAAGAGGCATTTGGGTAACTTTGTTACAATTATTGGATTTAGTCCAATTTGGCCTTCAAGAGGTATTTGGAGTAACATTGTTACAATTATTGGATTCAGTCCAATTCGGCCTTCAAGAGGCATTTGAGGTAACTTTGTTACATTTATTGGATTTAGTCCAATTCGGCCTTCAAGAGGCATGTGAAGTAACTTTGTTACATTTATTGGATCTAGTCCAATTTGGCCTTCAAGAAGCATTTGGGTAACTTTGTAATAATTATTGGATTCAGTCCAATTTGGTCTTAAAAAGACATTTGATGTAATTCAGTTGCATCTGTTGGATTTTGTCCAGCTTTGGGATCCAATTTTGTTCAGTTGGTGAGAAACATTGTTTTCCCTATCGGATTCAATGTTTTGTGTTGTCTCACAACTATTTTTTTGTTTGGATCTGGTTTTGTTCAAATCTTGAATTTGACATCTTGTGTATCAGACTCATTTGGTTCACATCGTTAGTGAACATTCGTTGATAAATTTGTTGACTAAGGGCTTGCCTATGGAGTTTTTTAAATCATGCTCATATGGCTCTTGTTAAATTTTGTGGTGGCCTTAGTCTAGTGGGAGTCTGAGTTAAGCCTTTATAGACTTTTGTATTGTTATATGACATTTCAATGTCATTTCGTACTCTATCTTATTCAGATACTGAAACCATTTTGTGTTGATGTTTGTATCACTTGTTTCCCTATCGGATTCAGTGATCTGTTTTGTGTACATCACTTGCTTCCCTATCGGATTCAGTGATCTGTGAGTATGGTTTCATCTGTTATACACATTGGTGTATCTTGTCATAATTAATTACTTGCTTCAGTATTTTGTTGATTAATCTGTTTATAGATTAATGCTATCCAAGTGGGAGATTGTTGGATTTTTTGTGTGGATTAGCATTAATCTATTGTAAGATTAATATTTGTGTTTACTGATAAGTAATTAATTTATCATAAATCTGAATAAGAATAGATCGGGTTCATATTACTTGTGGTAATTCGTGATGGGTTGGATTATCCACAAGCCTTCCGGGACCGGGCTAAGAACCCCAAGCCACGTCCGAAGAGTATTAGTAATTATCCCATTAAATTACTAATGCACATATGGAGTTTGTTTATTAAAGGGACTATTTTGTAATTATGTTCAAGGACCACTTTGTAATATTCACTAATTAGTGAATTTGGCTATATATATAGCAAATGTGTTTTCATACACTTAGAGTCCTCATTTTGCACTCTTTAGTCCCTTCCTCTTCCTCCACTCCATCTTTTCACTCTTTTGGATTAGTGGCTTGAAGATCTTAGTTCCACTCCAGATCAATTTCAACTCCAGGTCAGTGATTTCGTCTCCCACACTAGGATTTGTTTCCGTCATTTGAAATCCTTCTGATACAAAAAGGACCAATTTGAGGTTTTGTTCTTTTTGTTGTGGAACAAAGAGGAATAGTGAACTTTGCATTGACTATGAGACTAACGTGGGTGATTGAAGTTGCCGTGTGGTATGTGAGTGAGTGTGTGTATGGTCCATATACATTGTATTTAGTTTTGGAGATATCAAAGTTTCATTCAACTTTCAACGATGTTGGGTTGGGTCCATTTTATTTTGCCTTATGTTGTGTGTGAACGTAAGGATAAGTGTCGTTTATCTTCTTCGTTGGTTCCTTCATTCCTCAATCAAAAGTGTGATTGGTCGTGTAAACGCGGGCGACATTTCTTCCACAACACGTGCAACTTTTGTCCTCTTTTTCTACTTTACTCTAGTTTTCTCCTAATATTAGAAATAAACAGTGGGAAACCGAGAAAACTTGATCCTATATATTTTTCTTAAATGTTTTCTCGTCCTTTTGCTCACTCTTTCAGAATGTTTGAGTCAAGATGAGTACTAATTAATTTCCCTATCGATGGTGATGGAAGAATTAGGAGCCGTTCCTTTTGCTTTTGCATCTCGCTAATTAGATTCTATTATGTTAAATGCAATTATGTATAGACTGGTTAGAGTTTGTAGTACGACATAGAAGAAGCCACGTCATTTGTCGTTTATCAATTAAATAAACCGCGTATTGTGTTCCATTCCACTAGTCAACTCGTCAAAGTAAAACCAAAAGCATCACTCCATCTGATAAAAGTATTACAACCCTCTATCTTGGTTCTAGAAAACTACTGAATTTGTGGACAAGGATTAATACAATTCATTAAAATTTGAGCTTTTCTTTTATAACACAACAAGGTTTGAATTTTTTGATTGACGTGAAAATATTATTTAGTGAGTTATATGTTAATTTTTTTTATAAATCTTTAAAGAAATCAAGATATATTCTCTTACCTTAATTTTACCCTTGTTTACCCTCCACTTTAACTTTTTTCCACACAAAGAAAAACAAGAAAACTACTGAATTGAGAATTTATTAATTAATAAAAAATATTAACTTTGTCTTTTTCTTATTTTGAATATTTAACACTCAAGAGAGAAGTAAAGTTATGAAATTAAAGGAAAAATAAAGTTAAAGAAAAAAAAAGAAATATAAACTTTACACATTTAATTATGTTATTGATAAAAATTTTCTTTTTAATTTTACCAGTACACCTGAGAGATTCATTCTATGGCTGACCGTTAATTAAAACAATTAGTCCATAACCAAACTGCCAATCCTGTCCTTTTGTTGTCTTCAAAGATTATGATTTATGAATATGATTGTATTAGTGAATTTTAAAATATAGGTGAAAGTGTAAATTTGGTCCCTTATCTTTCGGTCACGTTGCAAATCAGGCCCTTATATTTTTTTTTGGGTAAATTACACTTTGGTACCATGTGGTTTGACCCTATTTCACTTTGGTACCCTGTGGTTTGAAACTTGACACTTTGGTACCCTGTGGTATTCTCCATTAACACTTTGGTACCCTTTGGAGCTATTTTGTAATTTTAACCATAATAAATTTTACAAAAATTACATATTGACCCCAAAAAAATTTTAAATTTTTCATTTTAGTCCCTATATAATATGTATCCAGGGACCTATTTGTAATTTTTTGAAAATTTTTTGGGGTCAATATGTAATTTTTGCAAAATTTGTTATGGTTAAAATTACAAAATAGCTCCAAAGGGTACCAAAGTGTTAATGGAGAATACCACAGGGTACCAAAGTGTCAAGTTTCAAACCACAGGGTACCAAAGTGAAATAGGGTCAAACCACAGGGTACCAAAGTGTAATTTACCCTTTTTTTAATAGAAAATTTGGTCTCATATCTTTGTAAAAGGTTTCACTGTTAATCTCACTTTAAATTTTGTCCATCTCTCTCGTTAAATGTGATTAGAAAGCTTATGTGAGGAACCAAAATTGAAAAATAAAAAGAAAGATATAAAGATTAGGGACCAAAATTGTAACTTAACTAAAAAATAATTGACGAAAATCTCCCCTAAAGCAGTTATCCTCGTCATACTTAACAAAGAGAGATTGACAAAATTTAAGATGAGACTAATGATGAAATTTTTTTCGAAAATATAGAACCAAATATTTAAATTTACCAAAAGATATGATACCAAAATTAAAATAAAAAAAATATAAAGACTTGATTTGCAACCGACCAAACTTACACTTTGGGCTAAAATAAATTAAGAGTGGCCAATAGGCCATGCAGCATTTAGCATTCACATTTCACAATTTATATAGCTTATGTTTCATTCTTTGGGCCCAAAAAAAAAACCTTATGTGTCATTCTGTGCGAGTGTGTCTTATTTACTCTTTTTTGTTGTGTTATTTTTCTTTGTGTTGTTTAGAGTTTAGACTCTGTATATATCTGAGCTTTTTTTGTTTTTTGTCACTTGTATATATCTGAGCTTGAGTTACTCGAAGATTGCTGAATGAAACGTGGGCTCTTTTATCCTTCATGGGCCTACTTATTATCGGCCCACTTGTTCACGAGGGACCTGGGCTCAAGCCCTGTCTTAATTTTATTATAATCTTAATTTATATTTTGTGAGTCATCTTAGTTTATATTTTATTTATTTTAATTTTTGGAATATATTTTTTTTATTTTATAGTTGTATTTTTTAAATGTAAAAATTAATTTTCACAAAATTAAAAGTTTAACAAATTTTGTTATTTTAAAAATCTTTAAAATATATAATCAAAATTCAAGAGAAAAAATTGTTTTTTAATTTTATTTTTTTCATTGGACAATGGGTCTTTGCTACAAACACTAAAATTTTAGAGTTTTATGTCCATCCAACTACTTAAAGAGACATTGATAAGATAGGTAGAGAGCATCAAGGAGCTCTACCAATAAATAGAAAATTTGATCTTGAATTCCTGAAATTCTTTTTTTGGAATTTGTCTAATTATAGCTATCAATTTAATCACCAATCAATCACAATCGTTGACACTTTTTTTTCTTATTTTAATATTAAAAAAAACAAATTATCAAGGTCACTTAGGGTCCGTTTGGTATGTTTTAGGTATGTAAAGTAAAGTGTTTTACAATGAAAAAATTATGAGGGAAAGGAAAGTAGTTGAGAGAATGTAAAATAAGTAAAGATTTTAAAGTGTTTGGTATAAAAAGATAAGGGAGGGAAAGTAAAATAGATATAGAAAGAAAATGACAAAAATGCCCCTCCCACAATCACCACAATGCCACCGTCGCCGCCGTCCACAGCCATCGTACGCCGTTGTCCACGGCCACCGTCGCCGCCGTCAACGATCGCCGCCGCCCACCGCCGTCTCGGTTTCATCAAAGAGGAAGAAGATGGGATGGGAGTGAGAGGGGCAAATTAGAAATTCTATCATAATTCCCTAGATAAACTTGGATTACATAAAAAATGTGAAGTAAAGAAAAATGGCCTATGTAATGTAAATGCCTTTACATTATAATCCACTTTACATAGCCCAAGTTGTCATATCAAACACCTGAAAGTATTGGGTTCTGTGCCTTTACTTTACATACCCCACTTTACATCCTACCAAACGGAGCCTTAATTATTTTGGTCTTCACAATGAGGCCAATTTTATTTTAATCATCAAATTATTCTCTATTTTATTTTAATTTTTAAATTTTTAAATTTATTTTATCATTAGTTAAAAATGTGATTTTGTCTAATTTTTTATATTATTTATAACTTGAATAATTAATATGAATTTTGTCTCTTTTATATGTGTCATGATAAATAAGTAGAAAAAAAATCACTTTTTAAAAGTAAAATAATATTATTTTTAATTTGTAACTAAAAAAATATTTTTTGGAGCAAAATAAAATTATCCTTATGATTTGAGGATAAAAAAGTAGAAATTAAACTAATGATAAAATTTCAGCCAGAAAAAAACTAATGTTAAAATAAATAAAAGGTTTAAAATTAAAATGAAATCTTAAAAAATAATTTTAAAATCAAAATAAAATTAACCCTATAATTTCATCATTATTTGACCATTACAAAACTAAAAAGAAAAGAAAACGACGAATTTCATAAAATCGGAACCCAAAAATATTCAGACCACTCAATAAAATGGACATTCTCTCTCTATCTCTCTCTTGGAGGAACAATTTTTTGTGCTTTTTTTAGGAATATTTCTGGTATTTTTATATATGACAAGGATTACGACAAGGCCCTATACTTAATTACTCTAAATAGTAAATTGGACATATTTGTCTTTTGTTCACTTAGCTTTTTAATTAGAGAAAGAGACACCTAAATCTAATTCTAATCCATATCGTAGCCACAAAACCTACACATACATTATCCATTTGAAAAACTTAATAATAAATTGATCAGACATATGATTTAACAATTGTAATAAATTTTACAAGAAAAATTCAATGGCAACACGACAGTGATAGGGATAGCTTTTTCAATGAAATAGATGGGTATGATTATGAGTGGCACCTATAACAACATATTTGACAGTTGGAATCAAACTTTTTATGCATATAATATATGGACTTATCTAACATGTGTCCTTAGGGCACATTTTAAAGTTTTTTCTGATTGGTTAGTAGAGCATCTCATATCTTAAAATCTACGAAAATTCATTTAAAATATAATTTTTAATGTTTGAAAACTCACTTAACTAATAAAAAAAAAACTTTAACATGTGCCTCAGGACACACGTTAGAAGGACCCATAATATAATAATAATTAATCAATTCCCAGCATAAATTATAGCATATTCTCATCCTCGTGATTTGTATTAATTAAGATCTCTAATCCCCAATTTTATTCTTTTAATTTAAGCAAGTGGAGATCTGAATAAGAATATAAGATAACAATCTGACAGTTTTCTTAGATTCGCAGACATTAAAATTTCTATTATGTAGTTAATATGTATATAATATGAAAATAAGGGGGTTTAATTAAATTCAGCAGTGGATTAGTCTGCATTTTTTTTTTCAATTGTTCTCTTCTCTGCATGTGATGATGGATATAAACAATTCCATAGTGATAAAAAAAAAATAATGATTTTAAAAGATAAAGCTGATGGCAATGATTGTTTTGGATCAAGCAACTCGGATTCCCTTCTTAATTGATTTGAATATATTATTATCATTGAAAAATTGAAAACTTTGTGATATATTCACCTATAAGACAATGGGATTTCAGTTTCACACACAAACTTGTTTATTTTGCAGGCTACTAAATATTAAAATTGTTCTACCCATAATTTAAAAAACAAACATTAAAATACAGAAAAATTCCTATAACTTTAATTATTGGGTAAAATATTTTTTTGAATTTTAAAAATAATAAAAGACTCTAAATTTAAATTTTGTGCAATTTTTTTATTGTTAAACTTTTACTGAAAAATTATTTTTAAAATTTTTTAAATTCTATAATTATTATATTTTACATTGATTAAATTTCAAATTATCTAATTTTCTTATTAGTAGTAGGCAAAAACATTTTTAAATTTCTTGATTTTTCAACGAAAATTTTAACAAAGCAAATTATTTACATAAAATCATAAATTCAAGAAAAATTTGTCATTTTTCAAAAACAGAATTTTCTTTACACAATAACTAAAATTCAGTGCAACTTAACAAAAAAAATACTGATTAAGAATCAATATTGTGTTTTAAAAACTTTGAAAAGTAACAAATATAACAGTCAAATAAATGGGTTTTCTTTAACCTTGTATAGATTTACATGTAGGATGCAACATGAAAATCTTAGTATAAATGATTAGAGTGTTCAAACATATTACAGAGAAACTCAAGATTTACAAAAAAAAAAAAAACTCAGAAACTCTGAGAGAAGATGGCATTGGCCTATCAACATAAGAGTGTTAGGAAGCTCTTTATTGCATGAACAATATATACAAGGTGAGAGAGCAAGGAGAATGCCATATGTACTGACTACTTTTCTTGTTTGTCATCCATCACTTTTCCTTTTTTTTTTTTTATGAAAGGATGAGATTGAGAAGAAAAGGAAGTGTTAAGATGTCATAAATACAAAAAAATGAGAGGCTAGAAAGTGAAAGTGGTATCCCATTAAAGAAGAAGGCATGTCTCAGGGACAGAATGGTGTGGCTTAATTTGCTGCTTAGTCTGATTTTGGGACCAAAATGCATGAGCAGATAGGACTCTGTCCAAAAGTTCTTGGGGCACAGGCTCTCCCCTTCTTTGCTGAGGGGATATTCTTGCTGTGTGGACTAGGGTTTTCCATTTGTCCTGTCACCACCACAATCCCAAATACAAATATATCCCATTCCTAGAATTATAATAATTTCACAAGTAAACATATAAATTGGTCCGGAAAGATATATGAATTAACAACTCAATCTCTGAAAATCTAGTATACAATCCTTAAACCCTGAAAGTCATGGAACTAATACATTTTAGTCATTTTGTCTCTACAAGTTATAAAATAGGCTTAAATGACTAAATTGTATTGTATCTACGACTTTCAAGGACTAAAGTGTGTAATCTAGACTTTAAAAGATTAAGTTGTCAATCCATATATTTTTTAGGGACCAAGTTGTAGGTTTACTCTAATTTCATTCAATGGATTTGCAATGATAGTTAGAGTTACAAGATTTTTACCTTCAAATCCACGTAGGTACGATGCTTGGCAGTTTCGAAAGCTCGAAGTTTAACATCGCGCCACCTGAAGATTACAAAGTAGAGATAAAAGACAACAAAATGAAACACAATATCAGCATAGAGTGGCAAAGAGCAAAGCAGTCACAAAATAGGAATGAATGTTACTGTCAGTTGACATATCACCTTCCAGTTCCCAGTTTCTCAACTGCTTGAACCAATGCTTCCACTTCGGCAACAGAAAAAGGCCTACGAATTCGGCGCTGCACAATCTCTGATCGCTTCGATGATTTCGGGTGCACAGGTACCACAGCTAAGGGCTCCATGTCCATTTCGGGAACCGTAACCAGTGCTTTGGAATCTTTCATACCTTTGTCAGGAGATTTGCTAATGGGTGAAGGTGCTGAATCATGATCACTGTCAACAAGGTTACCTAAACCGGTTACTTGATGCTCGGGCAACATGTCATCAGAACTGTCCTTAATCCTATGATGAGCTGCAGATGGATACCTGAATAATAACATTTTTCACATTCAAGCCTTGTAAGTAAAGAAAAATGCCAAAAAAGTCCAGTAACAACAGATTGTAGGTCAAGTATTAAGGAAAATATCACACAGCGTGACTTTATTGGGAAGTTGCGCATTACTTTTTTAGCGGCCGAGGCATTTTTGCATGAGGAGAATCTGCAGCACATACTTGGGTGACGCTTTGTGAAGAGTTAGGTTCCAACATAAAGCCCAAAGAATCCTGTTGATTATCGTGAGAAATTCCGGTCTGAAGTAGAGTTTTATTGTCATCTCTAACCTTCTTTCCCTTGAGAATTACACCAACACGTATTCCGCCTCCAAGTACAGACGTCACTGCTTCCATCACTGTCCTCTGCAGACCAATTACACATTGTCAGAAATGCAAATCAACTCATATGTTGTTAGATGTAACGATGAGCACAACATACAACAGAGAAAATGTCAAGAATTGAGAAAACAAAAAGCATGCAACTGCAATTTATAAAATACACTGTTATTTCTTTACCAGCCAAATAAAGAGCATCATGATATATATAACTGGCAGAATAGAAGTTTAGTACACCTTCAAGGACCCGATGGTGGCAGTTTCTGGAATCTCAACAAAAAGCTCTGGCACTCTAAATGACTTGATCCTAAGCTTCACTGATTAAAAGAAAGACATCTTCATGTAAGAACCCCTTTGAAGACATCAGAGTCAAGTCAAAGAGTACATAAAGAATCACACCCTCAATTTTCACATTACCATGAGAATCTCTAGATTGGAATGCATTGTGCAAATGTGCTTCTGAGGATGACAGTCCAGGGTCTGCACCGATGAATTTAGAATGTCTTTAACAACAGATTTGTAGGACCATTATTAATTCATAGGGAAGACAAAATCATAATGAAAGATGAGCAAGTAATTTAGATAAAAACCTTCTCGGTTCCTAGGACCAGAAACATCTTGATTCATGCCATCCTCAGAATTTGAAACAGATCTATGATCATAAAGCTTTCTCTTTTTGAAAGGAATGTTCATTTGAGATAGTTGGCGCTTATAACCGTTTTTCCTACTATGGTAAATTGGCTTCAACTTTCTATCTAAAGCTATCATGTTCCAAATTGAAAAAAACAGATTAGTCATAGAACAAATAAGAATGATGGCGTGTAAAAGTATATAACATGAGAATTCACTCACCACTCTCAGAAAGTGTGTCATCCATTAATTCTGGAGCAACTCTCCAATGCCTAGAAGCCGATATTTTCCTTATTCTCCTGTCACCAATACACGTCATTGGTCTAAAGGACTTTTTCTTGGTAATAGGGTGAGTACACCCAGAAAAGTTTTCGTCATCATCTCTACTAACTACTGGTATATTTGTACAACCTTCGGACACAGGGCTACGGGTAATATTGTCATCGTACCCAGACAACTTGGTGTTGCTAATTGAACTTATTGATGCGGGAGGTTTTTCCTCTGATGGATCTCCAGACTTGCACGTCTCAGTCCCGGTACCAATTGACACTGTCCCGGTATTGTGCAATTCAACCTTTACTTTATTCATATCACCATCAAACTTGCAGCCACTAACCCCTGCAGATTCGGAGGAGCCTATATCAACTTTTGTATCAAACATTTTCATTTTGTTACGGCTATTGCCATCCACCGCTGTCTCAGCAACGAACCTCTCTGAGGAACTAGAATTCGTCACTATAGAAGCAATGCCTGAGTGGCCATCATTTTCAGGATGTGGCGATTCTTTCAAGCTATTATTTTGATCATATGCTCCTCCTGAAGAAAGACCAAAGAAATATCTTCTGTCACAACTGCCTTCATCAGAAAGTTCATCTGTCAATGGTTTATTTACATTCTGACACTCTTCTTTAACAATTCCATGTTGATCCTTTTCTGATGATGAATTACTAGAAGCCGGCAAATTGTCGTGCAATAAATTTCCCGCTATGGTGGCCAATAAGTCAAATGGACACATTTGATTATCTTCTGTTGTTCGTCTTTGAAATGTAGGCCTCCTCTAAGAAACATAAACATAGAAATATATCATATGGAAACACAAGTAAATAGATATAGTTGAAATAACCGGCCCGAGATGAGAAGCAGTTCTTAATTTACCCTGGCTGATCGGGTGGCTCGGGGCGTGACTGGCACCTGGAAGCCATTAAATCCATAATCTAACCTCTTCTGCAACACCATATCTCAGGAACCATGCCAAAATGGATGGATCAAACGCAAAATACCAGCAATCCAATACCCAGTGTCAAGTAAATGCGCACACTGTCTGTCGAATAACCTCACAAATCTCAATTTGAAAGCCTGACAGTAAACATTCATATAAGTTTTGGCTCAAATGTATGATACTAACATAAAATACAGGTGGTATAACATTGCATTATGTTTATTAAATTGAGTTTTCATCTGGTGGAATTGCCATAAAACAAGGTAGAAAACTGGAAACCAACAATATCTTAGAAGCATTATCAATTTTAAGACCAAAAAAAAAAAAACTAATAGCCTTTTTTGTACCAAGGATTTTTTTTTTTTTTTTGATTCCCATATGTATCAACCACTAGTGTCAATCCATTTGGTTAGCAAGGAAAACTTTGCTAGAACTATTTATACAGAATTAGATACCATTAAAAAAAAACTTGTAAAGTAAAAAAATACTCACAACCGTTAGTTCAAGGCTCTGTTTTACTTCAATGAAATGATATCTTAGCCAATTCTGCCACTTCCACTGGATCTACCAACCTTGATCATAAATAAATATTAAAAAGACATTACCAAATGTGAAAAGAAAGTTTATTATATGCATAATTAACACTCAGATTAAACAAAGAAAACCACAACATGAGCAATTGGAGCAACATGAAACCATTAATCAGCTCAGAGTAAGATATCATATAACATAAAGAACATAAACCCCATTCCCATACAGCAGTTTGAAGAATTTTTAGAAAAAGAAAAATTTATTACGAGACATATAAGTTAAACAGGAAGATACATAGAAGATTAGAAGAAACTCGATCAAGAAAACAAAAATGGATGGAAGAAAGACATAGGAAAAACTGAAATTACAGATGTATATAAGAGATCCAAAGTCTCAGAAGAAGATCGATCGAAGAAAATAACCAATATGCACAAAGAAAGCTTGTTTCTTTAAGGAAAAAAAGGCCTCCAAATTAAATCTCCATCTGTATCTCAGAATTGAAGAGAAAAACAACAGATTCCTCTCGAAAATCCGAGATCAAATATTCGAATCATCATCCGAATTATGGAGAAAAACCAAATCACATGGAAATGAAGACCAAAAAAACTAAGGGATGTCGAAAACTGAGGAAGTGGTAGTGTCATAGAAAACATATGAAACATGCGAGGTTTGGTCGGAACTGAAAAACTTCGGTGCCGGAATATAATCAATCACACGTCAAAAAGTTCAATTTTTTTTGGTTCTCTTAACAAATTCCCATTATCACACTGTTGAAGATAACGTCATCCTGAGGATAGACAGTAAAAAAAAAAAAGAGAGAGAGAGAGAGAGAAAGAGACTTTGCAGATGTCATTGAAACAAAACAAATTAAACAAACCCCACCAAAGATGAATGAAGGAGCTCACCTGTAAGCAAAGATTATGGCTCAAAGATCAGAACTTTAAGAAAAAAATCCTCAATCGGGAAAAAAATTGTCAGAAGATTCAAAGTGGAAGAAAAAGAAATGAGAAACTTGGCATCACACAACGAACACAAGTATTTCTCTTTCTCTGATCAGTGGTATCTCTATCCCATTTTCATAAGGTTGGTTTTGTTTTTATGTGAAGAAAGAAAGACACAAAAAAGAAAAAAAGGAATGAAATTGAAAGGGAAAACGAAAACCACTCTGTGTGTGTATGTGTGTTTTGTGTTTGGATCGTCAAAACCCTCTGAAAACCACACAGGGGAAAAAGGAAAAACTCAAAAAGCATGAAAAAAAGCTTAAACCCCAAAAAGATTTTATAGCATTGACCATTGTATTACCGGAGCTATCGGTGATTGCATGGAGTTTTACGGGATATAGGAGGTGAGTGAAGGGCCTTAGCAAATGGCAATAAACCTGAAGACCGGTTCCAAGCGAGTGAGGTGACACGCTGGACTCGTTAGATGGTTGACACGTGGCTTGTATGTGAATCCTGTGGCTGATTGTGGTCCGCACGATCGTGAAAATCGTTGGGTCACTCACCTTGTGGAATTTGTGTTATCCTCTTTTTATTCCTTTTTTTTCCATTTTCAGGCTTAGGACACACTCACCTGAATCCTGGTTTAGACAATTTTGTCATTTTGAGACTAAAAGAATTATCAAGTTTGTAAGAAAGATTTTACATATGATTAGGCTAATAATTTAATCTTTGCAAAATTATTGAGTTAACATTTTGGTCTCTCAAACATTGAAATATTAAATTTTGTCTCTGAAATAATTAATCGATGTATTTGTTAATTCTTTTCATAATTTAAGAAGTATATTATTTCAGTCTTTCATAAATTAATAAGTATTTTGTTTGGTTTTTTCATAAATTGTTTGTCTACCCTTTAAGACATTAACAAATATATGCGTATTAATTATACTTAATTATTTTATATAGATGATCAAAATATACATGCCTAAAAACTTCAGAATTTTATTCTATGAGTCTGGAAAAGGATTTGGGTCTAACGTCAATGGGTTTAGATTCAAATATGGTGGTATCATACTTATACCTACCCATAATCGCAAATATTTATTTTTATACATAAAAATATGATAATTTAAAACTTTATGTGGTGAGAAAATATTAAATTATAAAAATAAAATATTAAAGATTTCATTCATATTAAAATATTTTAATAATACATTATTATTTTTATTTTTTAATTTTAATAGTTATAAATACAATAAATTGATAAAAATAAATTTTATATTAATAAAAATACTTACTCATGTTTAGATTTGGGTGTGAGGATCATAGTATAAATTTTGGGCATTTCAGTAATTTCAGCGTTTTTTCTTGTATTAATTGTATTTTATCATCCCAAAATTAGTTAAAATTACAAAATAACTTCACTAGTGTCAAGTTACGTTGGTTTTTCTAACGAAATTAAAGTTAAGGGTATTAAAGTATTAATCAAAAATACCATAGAATATCATAATGTTACTTTTTGAATCACAAGGTACTAAAAATAGAATATGATCAAATTACAAGATGTGAAAATGTAATTTATCCTTATTGTTTTGGTGGGAGATGTAGTAAATTGATGAGATTTTAGTATTGGCTTTTATTATGAAAAGTTGGAATTTTTTTAATTTATTTCTTTTGTCACTTTATCATATATATTCATATAAAAATAATTGAAAAATTAAAAGATGAGAGATTTAGAAGTAAAAAATAATAATAATAGTGTTAGAACTTAGAACACTATCAAAACTTTGTTAATATTTGACACTCGTGGTGGTGTATTGGTATGGCATCCACAAGCAGTCTGCCACGCAGGATGGAGATGGAAATCCTACGTGGCAAATGCAGAGGTCTCGGTTATCTACTTTTTGATAGGATGGTATTATTAAATAAATATTAATACTAGTATCTTTTAAAAACAATATATATTAATAATAATATTAAATTATTAATAATACTATCATGATCACCATGTGCATGTGGAGAGGAATAGTGGAAAAGGACGGCGTTGAAGGGAATCTCCGTCACATATAACGTTGACGGAGAGAGCTGGTGGGACAGATTTTGACGGCGTTAAAGTGATGAGGTGGGGCCTACACTTATCTTACAACAGCATTGGGATATATAATCGTGACACGTGGCAATCCAAGAAGGACACAGGTTGCCGTATGCCTAGCGAAGTTACTGATTACCAACACTTATGTCTACAACTCACATTCTTTTTGTCAAAATTTTATTTTGCTCCCTAATGTTTATTTAAAATTTCGTTTTGGTCTCTAATATTTTTTTGGTTCCATTTTGATATTTAATGTTTTCTAAAAGTTTTATCATTGGTCTCTAACTATTGAATATGTTCATATATCTCTCTTGTTTCAAACTCGAATGTGATTAAATCAAAGCTAGAGATTAAATTTGATGAGTTCTTTTTTTTGCTTAGTTGGAGTTGTCAACAAACGAGATCAAATTGAATATAAAATCGGGCCATAAAATGGGTTGCTTGTTTCATGAATTTGGTCATATCTCTCTAGTTTCGAATTCGAATGCAATGGAATTGAAGCTACAAGTTAATCTTGACGAGTTACTTCTTTGTCTAGTTGGAACCACTGACAAATGAGGTCAAATAAAACTTTAATAATTAATATTGATATTTTTGCCAAACTTATTTTCGAAGTATTATTTGACCTCATTTGCCAATAGTCTCAACTACATAAAGAAAGAACTCGTCAAGAGTAATTTGTAACTCCGATTTCGTTGCATTCGGACTTGAATTGCAAGAGAGATATCACCAAATTCATAAAACACGAGGCCCATTTTTGGGTTCGATTTCATGTCTGATTTGACCTCATTTGTCGATGACTCCAACTAGGAAAAGAAAGAACTACTCAAATTTAATTCGTAGTTGTGATTTGATCGCATTTCGGTTTGAAATGAGAGATATGACCATATTCAATAGTTAGGGACCAATAATGAAACTTTTAGAAAATATTAAGGATTAAAACAGTACAAAAAAAACATTAGGGACCAAAACAAAACTTTGGGTAAACATTAGAGACCAAAATGGGTTTTTGACATTTTTTTTAAAAGTATCATGCATGCTAAATTATATTAAAAAAGATTAAACTGTACTTACAAATAATAATATACTAGTATGAGACCTGTGCACATTGCTCGAGTTTTTCCTTTGCATCACATCATCCTGGAGAATTGTCCTTACATTTAAAAAATTATGACTTAAGATATGAGATTAAGAAGTAACAATCTTAATCAATACTTACAACTAATAATATATGAGGAGAATATTCCATAAACATTGTTAAACTAAGAAAACAAAATAAAAGCACAACTCATCATATATAAAAGATATTTTTAGAATGAACATCATTACTGATCTTAGTATTACCAACAAAACGTACATAATCATACTTCCTAAGCTAAGAAAAGTAATTATCTTTACAAATATAAATGTCATAGACTTTTAGGAATAACTTAATCCCTGATTAGTTTTTGTTTCTTCAAATTGATTATTACAGATTCAATTTAACTTTAGAAGTAAAAACAACAATATTAATATTTAAGTATTAACATCTATATTTAAATATTAATAATTACATATAATCTAATACATAATAAAATTTTATTGGTGAACGTTTTGGTCATTTATGTCGAGATGACTTTTGAACCAACACTTAATTGAGTTAATTCACATCTTATAGTACATTATAATTATTATTTAAATAAATTAATGATTTAATTTTTAAAAGATAATATTTTCTCAATTTAATTATCAAAATATAAAATTAAAAAATTCAATATTTTAAATATATATCAATTTAGTCCTTTTATTAAAATATTAACTCAAATTTAAGGACAGGGAGTGCAATGTAAATAATATTTAATATTTCATGAAGTTTATTATTAAATTTTAGTTTATATTCTAAATAAAAGGATATAATTAATCAAAATTGTATATTTAACAAAATTTTTAAATTTTATCTTTGAAAGTCTAAACTAAACAAATTTATTGGGTTTTGGCCTTTTTATTTGTACAAAAAAAAATTATTTGTACAAAAAAAAAACAAATTTATAATTTTTCATGAATTAATCTATTTATGAATTAGTAGTATTATTGAAATCAAGTTTTTGAAGTATGACCTCATCTGAGGTATGTTTAAGGCATTGTGAACCGACCAATATGCATCATGTGCCTCATCAACACATGACCACTTGTGGTTTTCAGTTTTTGAATATCAATATATAGATAATAATAGATGGGTAGTTAATTAGTTTTAATTTGGCAAGCTCTTTTATAACTAAAGTTGGATTTTAAGAAATACTAGACTTTATGAAATAGACAGAAACAGAAAATAATAAAGAGAGGAACCTAATATAGAAAATAACTTAATAAATGAGATTTTTTTAAAATTTTATTATTTCTAAAACTAAATAAGTAAACTGTACAGAATCTCATTACATAATATCTATATCATGTAACATCAACCAAATTTGAGTTTTACCAGAAGGATGGGAAGCTTTTGTTTGAATTCAATTTACTCATTTTGGTTGGAAAATGGGGTCCATAGGCACATGATTGTGAATGAGTTAAGGAATTTGCATTCCCAATCTGCCCCACCATTTTAAATTATTATGCATTCTGGCCCAGAGGAGTCCTCCATGCACCCAAGATAGCTGGAAAAAGTGCTCTTGTTTTTTGTCTTTTCTTGATTCAATTTCATCATATCTCTTTGATGACACACACACACACACACATGGCTTCTCGAAAACTGAGATTCAAATTTATAGCCGCCGAACAAGTTAATTAATAAAGTCATCTATATATATCTATAAAGCAGAACAACTTTCAAGCAGAGGCTGCCACCTGTCCTCTAAATTTTTTTTTTTGGTCACCCATTTCTACAATTAATGATTTCAATTAATATCCACTATAATCTTCAACCAATAGATATCACTCATCCTAATCTTCCAACCAATAGAATTCATTTTTGTCTACTCATTCCACTTTCTCTCTCCCTATTGAGGCCATTTTTTTTTTTTTTTGCCATATAGGAGTTTTTTTTTTTGGTTTTTGCTGAACATATTTATGTTCAACCACTTTCCATTCCACTTTCTCTCTCCCTATTAAGCAGATTTTTTTTTGTAAACAACTTGATTTCGAATTTATTGAGCTTCTCTCTCCTTATAGCCACCCAAACAACCAATAGTCATCTTTCTTTTGTTATCTATCTACCCTTTCTCTCTCCCTAATTAGCACTATATAAAGACATCATTCTGGTGACAAAGTAAGCATGCTTCTCCATTATTCATATATCCACAAAAGCTTCATGTTCTGAATGGTGAGAAATGTCTCTTTTTTTCTCTGCTTTCTATACCAGTTTCTGCTTCTTTATTTTTATTTAAATCATACCTGCTTTACCATATCCATTATTCATATATCTATATAAAGCTTCATGTCCTAATTAGCACTTATTTAATTCATACATGTTTTTCCTCTCCACTAACCAAATCTCTTGCTGCTTCTTTATAATCTGCATTTTTTGCAGGTCAAGAAAGGTAAGTTTTCGCCTCCTCTATATTTTTATTCATACATCGTATAATTTTTGACATAACCATGAATACATCTTCTTTACATACATCTTATAATTTTATTCGCCTCCTCAATTAATGCTTCTTTATAATCTTATATTCATACATCTTCTTTACATACATCTTATAATTTTATTCATTTTGTTTTTGTGATATCAGAATCATTTTTTTATTCACTTTTGTTTTTAAATTTTTGTTGCAGAAAGCTTCTAAAAAATCTATAACAACCTCTAAATTTCTGTATGGTCAAGTTTGGGCAGAATTATCTTCTCAAGTTTTGGAATCTACAAATCTAAAGTCATCTAAAAAGTTGAAGATATTGTAGTGTTCACTTGAAGAATACACCTGGAGTTTTAAATTCTATGTATTTATATTTCTGTTCTAAATGTATGGATCGGTATTTCCAGAAAAAAAA
>QANZ01011554.1:168269-199538 GCA_003254925.1 Chamaecrista fasciculata
TAAATTGAGAATAAAAATTTATTAATTGACCAAATTGTAAAAATAATATTATTTGTGATATTAAAATATAATTTTAACTGAATAAATAAATAATTTTATTTTATATTTAATATTTTTGTGAGCCGGCGGGTTAGGTTGGGTTGAACAGGCTCAAAATCTTAAAACCCGCAGCCCAACCCAAACCACAGCGAGCTCAACTTTTTGAACCCAAACTAACCCGCCAGCCCAACCCAAACCAACCCAAACTAGTGGGTTGGGTTGATTTTAGCGGGTTGGCCCAACCCAATGAACACCCCTAAGAGTTAGTATTATTCAAGTAAAATTTTAAATTTGAAATTGTCGTAAATACAATTATATTCATTTTGAATACTTTCTCATTCTAACTAAATATGCAAAATAAATCAAATCTAAATTTGGTGGAAACCATAAAAAAAAAAAAAGAGAAAACTTATTAGTACTTAAATTTATATTAAATCAACAAATCAATCCTCGTTAAAATATACAACTCAATCCTTAAATACAACTCAATCCTTAAAATATAGCAGTTATGTAGTCTCTAAATTTAAATATTTTTGTATTTTTTGACCCTAAATGTATATTGAATTTATACTTTTTTTGTCTCTAAATTTATAACTGAACATGCATTTTTTTTAATTCCTGAACCTAACCAAATGATCAAATCATTGACGATTACAATATTACAAAGACCGAGTCATGTATTTTGATTATTCAAAGACTGATTCATTAACTCGTTACAAATTTAAGAGCCCAAAATTAAGTTTTCACCTTTTTAAAATAGGCAAGGATTAAAATCAAATAAGAAGTAGGATAAAGTTCCACTAGCTCAACAACTTTGGATATTATAAATAGCAAGCGCCTTGTAAAACATTTCACATGTCGGTCAAAATAGTAGGATCACTTAAGATAGAACAATGAACTGTAGATACAATGTACACAAGCCAACAAGCATTAAATTCCTTCGTGAGTAATTATAGAGTTACATGAACTAATGGCAGCATCCAAGAACTCAACATAAAGCAGCACTACCTTTGTTTGTGGCTCAATTGCCATACTGCCATGGATTGAATTCTATTGATTTAACATCAACACTATCATCGGAGCTGCCAGAGTTATCAATAGCTGCCCGGTGTTCAGAGTATTTCCCATTATATTGGTAGATTTCCAAATCACCCCATGGTGTAGTTGTCACTTCTTCAGTTAAATCAAACCATCTTGGCCTGAAGTTGTGGCCTTCGGCCTCCCGAGTTCTCTTTTCGGCACGTTGCCGTTCCTCCAAACTGTTAAGGAACAAGCGCAACATAAATATAGTGGAAAACAACTCTAATGTGATAACATAAGTAACTTCAGGGGCAGATGAAAGAAAGGGAAAGAAACCTGCTCTTTTCTGCCCCAGCTTTCGATAGATCACCAATCTCAAGTGCATATCTATCTGGCCGGAGACGAGAATCCGATGCCAACAACTTTCTAGGGGCCGTGTCAAAGCTGTTTATTTTATGTGCAAAATACGTATACTGGAATTTATCATTCTTTGGAACATCAGCAACATGCCAAACCTGCAGATCATACAGAGGAAGTTTCAATAACGTAGCTAATTAAATTTTTTGTCAAAGTGCACTTTTGGTCCATAACTTTGGCAAAAGTTTCAATTTGGTCCCATAACTTTGGTAAAGGTCTCAATTTGGTCCCATAACTTTTTTTGTTGCAATTTTGGTCTCATAACTTCTTAAAACGTCTCACCGTTGATCCCAAGCTGATTCCCATCTGTCCCATAACTTCACCCATATTTGCCACATCATCATCCAACTCAGTATGTCAGATCATCTTTAACAGTAGATAATGGATGGAAATCAGTATTGGGACCAACGATGAGACATTTTCAAAGTTATGGAACCAAAATTGCAACAAAAAAAAGTTATGGGACCAAATTGAGACCTTTGCCAAAGTTATGGGACTAAAAGTGCACTTTAGCCTAAATTTTTTAAGTACGTGAAACTTTATTAACTACAATTTCAATTTGGTCAAACTCTAAAAGCAAAATTACTTCAGTTAGAAAGTGACTCAGATTCTTGACAGCAACATATTTGAAATTGTTTGATTGCAAACTCAGGACATTATTGTGCCACAAATCCTCAAAAAGTACTTGAATGTATAATCTACCTCATTGTGAACTTCTGCAATTGATTTGTGTCATTCCAATGAAAATTCGTAATCATGAACTAAAAAAATTCAGGTTTCTTAAAAACATACACACACACAACCATAAAGTATTTTGAAAACTTCAAGGATTTGCTATACGAGAATGAAATGAAATATTAATATAAAACTATGAAACTCTAAGTTATACAGCAGCTCATGCATTTTGGAAGAAGAAAAAATCAGGAGAACGAACTTCTCCTCTTCCTTTGAAAGAGGGGGATGATTAGGGAAGGCTGGGCAGAGAGGAAGACAAAGCATTGATGATATTCATATGGGTCCACAACTCCTTGATACTTATCTGGGAAGAATTGCAGGGTTTGAAAAATGGTTTTTGGGCTTCTCTACCAATCTCTAAATGACTATATCCTACCATGTATGCCTTCAAACCAGGACCAAGAAAGTAAGAATAGTTATATTGGTAATGATATGATCCAATAGCTGATTATTGCTTATTCTTATTCTGAAGAATGAAAAAGACTTACCTCCTTCATTTCTGTGTTTGGAAGAGGCTCTCCATCCAAATCACAAGGTTGATAACTCATAAATTCATTCCATTTCCCTGTCATTAATATTTTAGGCTCCTCAGAAGAATTATAAACATAGCCATCCACTTCATAACGACCAGCTCTGCAACATAAGCAAGTTTCAGTAAGATAATGCCTTCAGAAAACCAGTAGAGTACATCAGGGACAAGGTATTTAACAGACAACAAGAAGAGACTAAAGCACTCTCAATAGAGAAAAAGATAAAGTAAAATATAAGAAACAATTGATGGAGAGGAAAAAAAGTTTACAATACTACAGTGACTCATTTCTATTTATCAAAGTCAGTCCTGACATGCGAAAATTGGTATATTATTGGCTGACCAAAACTACTAGTCAAGTGAATCAAGAATATTTATTGACAAAGTATTCCCCAATAAATTAGAATCAATCTTCTTAAAGTATTTTCAAAGAGCCTCTGATAGCAGAAAAGATTAACCCTATGATAGTAATAAAAATAAATATAATCCAGATGCCTGTACCAGTCTTGAAAAACAATGCTAAAAACATATTGTTACATACCCAAACCATCCACACGGTTGAAAGTACAGAACAACTTTGTCTCCAGTTGTCAAATTTGTCATAATCATTTCTCCAGGAGAATCAACCCAAGTCCGGCCAAATATTAGGTTGTTGACCTTTGTAGGAGGCGGAACCAAATCTAACATTACACCATCCCTCTTGAGGGTCACACGTGTTCTGCAAACAAAAATAAACAAAGGATCCCACTTATAATTACTTCCCAGGTAGCAAATGACAGCAAAACATAATAGGAATATTGAGTTAATGACTATTCTGTTGAGAACAGAAAATGTCAGATTAAGACATTATTACTTAATCAGACACACTATATGGACTGAGCATGAAAAAACCATGCATCAAGACTCTTTATGAAACTGAAAATGCTAGATTGAAACCAACATTGGAATTCTATTCGCTGAACAAGGCATCATATTTAGATTGAAACCAACATGCCACTCTTTCCATCTAGAAAATATTTATAACCCTATCTCTTTAATGACAATTCTGTTGAGAACAGAAAATGTCAGATTAAGACATTATTACTTGATCAGACACACTATATGGACTGTGCATGAAAAAAGCATGAGTCAAGACTCTTTATGAAACTGAAATTCTAGCTCTTTGGAAGAACTTTGGAATTCTATTTACTGAACAAGGCATAATATTTAGATTGAAACCAACATGCCAATCTTTTCATCTAGAAAATATTTATAACCCTATCTCTTCAATTTAAAAGGAATTATCTTTTAAGAACACAGGGATAAGAAACAAATCTACTAGTCATAGAGTGGCATGTGAATGTAGCAAAGAAGAAAAAACAATAGCAGTGACCACAAGGATACAATGAACTGACATAGGTAATAATATACTAAAAAAGTTAGCATAAAGATTACCTTCCAACGGGGTAAACATCAACAGAATTTCCCAAAAACTTGGTTTTTAACTTTGATGTCACATCATATGTAAAATGCTCATTCTCAGCATGCCCGGCACTCATTGGGGGATGGTGACTCACCTGATTATTTCAAAATAATAATAATAAGTAAATCCAATAACAGGAACAATATTGCTGAGAAGTGAGAACATAAGTCATTTGTTTTAAGAAAGAAAATTTGAAAACCTTTCTACTGACCTTAAAACGTACAATCAGAAATATTGAAGGCAAAGAGTTCAACCAAAGACGTGCACATACATAATTAGGGAAATAAGGATGGCAAAATGAGAGTTTCATGAGAATCACATACTTAAAAAATACCTGTTCTGCAAGAAATGTAATTCCACCGTGGTTAGCCATTTCATAAGTCTCTCCTAGGATAGGATTAAATGGCTTCCAGGTTCGTTGGTATGCATAGTACACAGATATAGCCCATGATGCTGTGATAATTACAATCAGAAAATACATTGATAAGCTTCATCAATACAAGCCTTTAGATAAAAATATTTGATTCAATAATGTTAACCCTTGACCTTGTTCCCATCTAAAACTATACCATCAGTAAACCTAATATATATATATATATATATATATATATAATTCAATCGGATAAAAATATTAAAAAAAATGAGCCGGAGCAGGAAATAAATGAACTCACAGGCATACACCAATCGCATGTAAGGATCCTCACATTCATCTGCCCGATCTAGCAAGTAGGAGTACTCCATTAACTACTTCAAGAAATTGAAATCTCAAATTACTGACAAGACATACCATACAAAACATTAAAACTGGAAAAATTACATTTGAGCTGCACAAACCTCTGCCATCTTCTGCAGCATAGTCATGGGCTCAAAAATAATCACAGGAAGAGTGACCATTGATGTCACATCAGAGCCTATATATTTATGCATCATCTTCCAATAAGTATCTCTTTCCTTTACAAAAGAGAGAAAAAGCACACGGAGGAAAAATCATGTCAGACTGGCAGCAGCTATGTATTAAGTATATGCCAAACAAGAGAAGAAGAAGAAGAAGAAGAAGAAGAAGAAGAAGAAGAAGAAGAAGAAGAATAAAATGTGAAACAGTGAAAGACAACAGCATCCTTATGTTCACCATTCAACAATTCTAAACACAATTTCCAGAGAATTTTAAATATCAAAAGTTTAGAAGAGTGAGCTGGGAAGAACACAATATTGGAAATATTTATAATTTTTCCTTCCAAGTTACCCAAAAAACAAACTAGCAAAATAATTACCTCCTGTTTCCATCTTCCTCTCTGAGCTTCCTCCTCTGCGTCATCTTTACATCCCTCTGGATTTATAACTTCTACCCCTTCATATCCTAGCAACCTAGAATCAGAGGAGAAATAAAAATGTGAACCTACAATATTGAATATACTTATCCAAATCAAAACATTTCATAGTGAGGAAACTGACACTGCAATGAAAATGGATTATATCTCCATGGAATAATGTCAATGAATCAATTGGCTTTCGAGAGACTCACAGCAAGTTATAACTTATAAGTTTCTATTTAGATAAAAAGATCACTTATCTAGTTCAAACATTGTCTAATCGCTCACATGGTGTATTGCACAATGTAAAGTAACAGCAGGAAGGATCAGACAGAACTTTTCATAACCCATTTACATAAACCTGAGCCAGCTTACGACCATCAAAGCAATTAGCAAAGAAAGAAAAAACATCAAGCATTACAACCCAAGAAGCAAAACCATAGAAATAAGTAGCAGCTACAAAATATCCTACAGTTTGATAAGTGTCACTAGTATAAAGTTGAGACTTCGGAGCAAAGACTTAGGAAGCAAAAACCTGGCAACAAAATGCAGACGAATAATCTTTATAGATCAATCATTTCAATCATTCCAAAACCAGCTGACTTACAAAGGATGCTATTAGATATGTCATTTTCTGGTGATAAACAAGTACACTAAAATATCAACTTGTCTATGAAGTAAGTAATGAACACACACAAGTGATAACCCGAATGCGAAATCAACATGAAGCATACAACAAGGTCCAGAATAATTTCACTCAAATACGTAACAGAGGAGCATAAACTGCCTCCTACAATCTACAGAAGTACAGATCACAATCCCATGGCAAGTTTGAAAAAAAAAAACAAAATGATCCCACGCCTAGNAAAAAAAAAAAAACAAAGTGATCCCACGCCTAGGTGACTTCAAATCCAGCTCCAAGTAATTATTAAGAGTTGAATATCAGCACTAGCTTATCTGTTCATAGCCATAGCATTCTACTCTAATTTCAAGCCTTTTAAACGTTATGCAGCTATCAGGTGATACCAATGAAACTTGCAGCCAAATACTAAAAGTATGGAATTACAGATAATTATTTCAAGTTTGACCGAATATAAGAAAAATAAGACGTACCCATTAACAGATCGGTGCATAGCACTGCTGAACATAGAGAAGCCAGAAGTCATGGCAGAGAAAAACCCCTTGCTCTCATTCTTCTTGGGGCTACCCATCTCTGTGTAAGTAAAACCCTAATTCAAGAAGGATCAAGGGGAGTGAGTGCAGACAATAATAGAATTAGAAACCGATTAAAAAGGAAATGGTTCCTAAACGCCGCCTAAAAGAGAAGCAAAATTAGAGGGCAAAAGGATAAGTAAAGACAGTGAAGGCTTTGATGAATAGAAATATATAAAAGTGAATAAAGAAAGAGTGTGGTATGATCTGTGATTACAGAGAACAAGGAGGGATGAAAGGAAAGATGGCGGTCTTGCTTCGTTTCGTTTCGTTTAGAGTCGTCTTTGTTTCTGAGTGTTTAACTTTTTTTTGTCAACGTAACACACGCTTCTCTTTATGGCGCGTGGGCGAGCATAGTTATTACACACAGTGAATGAGCTCACTGGACTGGACATATATATATGAGAGTGTGAGCTCTCTATATGGGCCGGGCCTTTCTGGGCTTCACTATTCTATAGCCCACTTTGACTTTACATCTTAATTGGTGAACAAGATCACTTCTTTCTTTCAAAAACAAAAAGTTCACATTTGACCCAAAAAGAAAGGCCAAAATCTCAATTTGGTCCTATATCTTTTGCTCAATTTTCAATTTGGTCTCATATCTTTAAATCAGTTCTCAATTTGGTCATATATATATTTTTTTGTTGTAGATCTAGTCTCATATCTTTGGATCAATTATAAAATTACTCATATATCTTTGGGTCATATGTAGAAGTAGTCCCTTATTTTTTGTAAAGATACGGAACCAATTATGCAACTTGACCAAAAGATATGAGATAAAAAATGATATGAGACCTTTTACAAATATATGAGACTAAAAGTATAACCAAAAAAAGATATAGGACTAAATTGAGAACTCAACAAAAGATATAAGATCAAATTTTCACTTTACCAGAGAAAAAAATAAGTTCACTTTTTGACCCAAGGAAAAAAAATGGTGTAAATTTCATTAAGAAAAATAGGAAACCTGCGTTTGCCGGGAGTCGAACCCGGGTCTATTGCTTGGAAGGCAATTATCCTAACCGTTGGACTACAAACGCATTGTTGGAAAGTCTGTCGTAGAACAGTACTAGTAAAATTCTATAAGTTAGTGATCTATGTATGATAAAAGAGAACCTAATATGTTGTGTCTTCCCTCAATTTTTATTCATTCAACGATGTAGTCCATGGAAACGGAAATAAATGACTCCATCTTTCCTTTTTCACAATCCTTAAATTCTCTCAAATGTTATCGTTTAACCAAAAATAAGGTTCTTAAGATCGAGATTTTATTCAAAATCGAAAGAAGCATAAGATAAATTGAGTCACAAGATCGAATCGAAATCATAAAATCCTATGAATTTTCTTAAAAAAATATTATATAAATCATATAAACAATTACCAATATCTATCTATGTATATATATATATATATAAATGCTCCTAAGTCATAAATTCATCTTATAACATGTCTCAAGATTCTTATCCAACAACATCATCAATTTATAGTCTCAACATGTAATTAACTAATTATCGAGATGTCTAAAAAGTTTATCATAAGTTCAGTAAAAAACTAACAAAAACAAGGCAACAATCATGAGTAACATTACAAATTTAGAACATTATTATCAAAAAGTTCATCCAAGCATATATCACACATCAAAATCATCATTATCAATGTCTCCACTTTCTATTTCATCCACTAGAATCTCCAAATCATCAACAGTGCCACGAGGTTCAACATTTTCTACTTCTTGAACTTCAAAGACTTTGTCTTCTATTTCATCTAAGTCTTCATCTTTTTTTTCATTATTCTCAGTGATCCATTCATCATTAAAAGAAAGATTTTCTATGTTGTTAAGCTCCCTTATAGTTCTTTTCCCTTTCAATTTTCGATTAAACATGAAATAGACCAACTCATTCATCTTTTTTTGATTCGGACAATTCATTCTCTTCGTGTGAACCTAAATAATGAATGGTTATAAATAATTAACTTAATTATAAAAAAGAATAAAATAATAAGATTTGTAAAAAAAAAAGTCATGTTTAAAGTTTCTTACCCTCTCAAAAGTACTCAAATTACGTTCACATCCTAAAGAACTACAAGTTAAACTCAATATTCAAACAACAAACTTAGGTTTTTCAATTTTTGGATGTTTAAAATGGAGCATTTTAGACCTAAAAAAAGTCTCAAAAAACAGCATTTTGGACCTTTTTTTAATAAAAAACTTAAAAATATATATATATATATGTATGATCGGTGAAATCGTACGATCTTACGAGCAAAATAACGATCATACCACGATTTTGCTAAAAAACGATCATGCACTCGATTTAACTAGAAATTGCCTTATAAGATTGTAAGATCTTATCATCTAAATCTAAATCTTGACTACCTTGCTAATAAGATGAAATGAATATTAATTGTTAACTCAACTTCATTAAATGTTATTGTACTGAAAAGTTAAACTTAAATTTAAATTGAAATGTGAATGTTTCCACGAGCTTTAGATCAATAAAAATGGTAAGATTTTGATTTATTATGGTTATTTGTACCACATTTACAACTCATATTTGGAGAGATAAGAGAACGCAAAAAATAAATCATAATTGTGACAATATTCTTGAACCTTTCTTCTAACTATGATGACAATTTGGGTGGATACTTGTTGGGCGGAAGTACAATCCCCACGACAAATAAAAGAAAAGGAAAAAGAGAAACGAAAACAAAACTTTAACGTGGTTCGGTGTCTCAAGACCTACTCCACGGTTTCACTAGGACAAATTTCACTATTTGTAATTTTTGCACGGACAAAATTACAAACCCTCCTCAATATAATTTTTTATTGGAGAAAATTATAAACCTTCTCTCACAAATGATACACAACTACCCAAACCCCATTACACCCTTTAGAATTTCTATGTAAGTTGTGGTGTCTTAGAAGCTCATATCTCACTCTTATTTATACAAGCCTCACACCCTCTCTTTTTCTATTCCCAACGGTGTGGGACTTAAAATGAATAAGCCTAACAAATTCTCCCTTCATTTAAAGTCATGCATCTCACTCTATCAGAAAAACTGACTTCTTTGCATACTCAGCTTTCTGATCTCCATCTATTCTCGAAGAACACTTTAGTCCTCCCTCAAATAGTTTGTGTGGCATCTCCTCGTCGCTTATACAACGCCTCTCCATTGTTTGTATAGCATTTTCTCGTCACCAACACAGTATCTTCTCATCACGTATGTGGCATCTCCTTGTCGCTTGTACATCAGTGTCAACATGGTATCTCTTCACATGCTTGTGTAGCATCTCCTCATTGCCAACGTAACATCTCATCACTCGCACAGTCTCTCCTCATTGTGCGCATAACACCTCCACAACCAATAACCAGCACCGCAGAACAAACAACCAATAACCAATACCACAGACAACCAATCCAAATTCCAAAAAACTAACTTCAAAACTAGAATTAAAATCAAAAGTTAGACTGCACCAACCTCTCTTGTCGTGGCAATGGAACCTTCTCCTGCTGATGACTGGCCAACCCTCCTCTTTGCTCCTTCCTCTCCCTTCTTCCTCCCTATGCCGAAACCACAGCTCTGATATCACTTGTTGGGCGGAAGCGCAATCTCCACAACAAATAAAAGAAGAGGAAAAAAAGAAATGAACACAAAACTTAACGTGGTTCGTGCCTCAAGACCTACTCCACGGTCCCACTGGAACAAAATTCACTATTTGTAATTTTTGCAAGAACAAAATTACAAACCCTCCTTAATACATTTTTTGACTAGAGAAAATTGTAAACCCTCTCTCATAAATGACACACAACCACCCAAACCCCATTACACCCTTTAGGATTTCTATGTAAGTTGTGGTGTCTTAAAAGCTCATATCTCACTCCTATTTATACAAGCCTCACACCCTCTCTTTTTCTATTTCCAACGATGTGGGACTTAAAATGAATAAGCCCAACAATACTTAGGGTATCCGTCTGAACCGGCCTATAAAAAATATCTTATATCAGACGGATGCCAGATATTGGATTGGGTATAGATAGTAAAAATTAAAAAATTATCATATATCGAGTGGATATATATATTTTTTCAACTATCTGATATCTGTCAAAAATAAATGGATAATTAGGGTATCTGGTATCCGATATCCTATAATATAAATAATTTATTATATGTTATATATATTTTTATTAATTTTTAATTAAGTTATTTTAGTTAATTGATATTGAGTATTGAATATATTCGATTATTGGATCTAGGATATCCTATCATATATTCGTGATTTTTCGTATATTTTGAGTACCCGTCGAATACTGGATATCAAATAAGATACATATATTAATTTTTTCTATACGAATATGGTACGCGAATTGGATAGGAGAAACAAATTTAGATAGTGATAATATGATCGGGTACCCTACCCGTTGCCATGCCTAGTTGCTATGATTGTAAAAATTAAGAGAAGTGGCAAAGACTGTGACAATGTGACTTGAGATTTATTACGATAATTCTTTTTACTTTTTGCAGATTTGACATTAATATGTTATATTTAGTAGTAATATATAAGCATATATACATTTAACAATCACACCATCGGTTTAAGTAACACATAAAGACTTTAGGAACTAAATAGTAGTTTTTTTTTTTTTTTCAAAACCACTAATTTCGTCCTCAAACTTTACACCAAATGTCAATTATCATCATCTATCTTTTTTTGCTGTCAATTTTCGTCCCCAATGCTTCACATTATGATCAATTTTATCTTTTGCTCTTTCTTTAACTAAATATTATCAACAGAACCTACGTGGCTAATGATATATAATGTAAAATTGATAGAAAAAGTAATTTAAATCCTAACTCATATTGAAAAACAGGATGCAATCTATCGTTAATTTATTTAAAGAAGTTAGTCAAAGGATAAAATTAACTAAAATATGAAACAATAGGGACAAAATTGATAGAAAAAAAATATTAAAAATGAAATTAACAGTTGATGTAAAACTTGGAAACAAAATTAATACTTTTATTTTTTAAAAAAAATATAAAAAAATAGGTGTGTGCTTGAGTGAACTAGAGAGAGAGACCTTGCACCTTGCATTATAATCAAGACGCAAGAGAATGGGTAGGTAGTTCATGCTTATTATCATCATCATCTACAATAATTAATAACATCCTCCACATTTGTCTCTTTACTTGTCCACAATATTGCCTCCTATCTCTTTCATTGTTCACACTCTCAACATCTTCTTGTTTCTTCTTCATTCTCACCTCAATAAAATTTTGTCCCATTTACATGTTGTTCCCTCCTATTAAACGACATTCCCTTGTACTTACTATTTTGGGGACTTCTCTCTAGGGGTGGTAACTTGTAACATGTATTTAATCATTTTATACTTGTTTGTGTTTATATTCGTTTACCTTATCCTATAATTATATTTTATTTGTGTTCGTATTTTATTCGATATCTAATATTTAATAAATATTCAAATTAAAATATTTTAAATGCCCAAAAAATAATAGATATAACATATGATATCTCATTTCAATAATCGAATATATTCCATACTTAAAATTTCGTTAATTAAAATAAATTAATTAAAAAATAATAAGTATGTATAATATAATAATCTATTTATATTATATGGTATCGAATACATGTTACCTTAACCATTAATTCATTTCGGACAGATATCAAGTATTTGAGCCAATACTCGTATTCACCTTATATCTAATAATTTTTTATTTTGTCTATACCTTATTCATATTTGGTATTTGTCAGATACCATCCAAATTATCACCTGTCAGGGATGACGAAAGATAGGGTACTCGGTCATTTTATCATTATTTGTATCCGTATTTGTTTATCCTATCCAATACTCGGACTACATCCATATACTAAAAGAAGGGAGGAGGGGTTAAAATATTAAGGTTAAACATATATTTTTGTCCCTAATATTTACTCTAAATTTCATTCTGGTCCCTAATATTTTTTATTCCTTTTTAGTCCTTAATGTTTTTCAATAGTCTCGCTTTGGTCCCTAATGTTTCCTGATGATTGGTCCCCAACTACTTAGACATATTCATCTCGTTTTAAATCTGAATGCGACGAAATCGAAGCTGTGAATTACTTTTGATGAGTTCTTTCTCTGCCCAATTGGGGTCGCCGACAAAACGAGGTTTAATCCAACTTGAAATCGGGCCTATCGTTTTATGAAGTTGGTCATATTTCTCTCATTTCAAGTTCGAGTATAACAAAATTGAAGCTACGGATTACTCTTGACGAGTTTTTTCTCTGTTCAGTTAAAAAGATCGGCAAACGAGGCCAATTATTACTTTAAAAGTGGGTTTGGTAAAAACATCAATACTAATTTTATGAGTACTATTTGATCTCATTTGTTGATAACTCTAACCAGACACAAAAATAACCTATAGCTCTGATTTCGTCAAGTTTGGACTTGAAATGAGATAGATATGACCAACTTCATGAAATGAGAGACCCAATTTTGGAGTTGATTTAACCACGTTTGTCAACGATCGTAATTGAAAAGAGAAATAACTCATCAAGAGTAACTTGTAGTTTCAATTTTGTCACATTTGGAATTGAAATGAGAGAAATATGATTATATTCAGTAATTAGCGACCAAAATGGAACTATTGGAAAACATTAAGGACTAAAAGAGAATAAAAAACTATTAGGGATCAAAACAGAATTTGAGACAAACATTAGAGACCAAAATGAGATTTTGACCAAATATTAATAGCAAAGAACAAGAAAGGAATGAGAATATTGGTGCATGCTAATGTTGGTTATTGCTTGAAAGACAATACAAGAATTGCTTGTGGAGTTGAAGTTGGCTCTCAATTAAGCAAACCTAATGTCCACTGCTTAAGCAACGTTATTAACAGCCTTGGAGTCATTTCAATTTTCTTTTTTTTTTGGGCCTGAAGAGTCATATTAATTTTAATGTGCCATATTTTGAATTCCAAAATTCATCATCTTTTTTCCTGTTTAGTTAAAAGGTACGTAGATAGAAAGACAATAAAAATGTTTTTGTGACATGTGTTTATTCATCAAAACTGAAACAGCAAAAGTACCAAAAGATTTTTGAAAAATGATAGAGATGAAATCAGATATCAGATACTAAACATTACTATAGCTGGAATTACCTTGTGCAGTGGATGTATATATACTGTTACTAGAGGCTTTGCGTGCCCTAACGGGCACGCAAATATGTATGTAAAATAAATTAGGGACTAAATCGTTAACTCAGTAAAAAAGAAGGGATAAAATAATAATTTTTCTCTTATTATTAATTTTGTACTATAGTTTTAAAATGTGGACGACCAGAAAGAGGTGGAGCCATATAATATAAAAAGATATATTAGTTGTCTAACTTGTCTTTATACTACACTTTAAGACAAAGGAAATGCTGTACCAAAAAAAAATAGACGAAGGAAATACCGAAATAGATAAGAAAACTAAATACTAAAAAGAAGTATATTTGTAAATGAAACAGTGTCTCTTGTAGATGACATACCATTGTTGGCCAAAAAAAAAATAAGATGACATACCATTATTTGTAAATATTCTATATTAATTGCTACATAAAAATATATTTGTTACTAACGAAATTTATTATAAACAATTATATTTTTTTTAAAAAAATATTTTTAATACCAAAATAAAATTTAATCACATATTAGTTAAATTATCTTGATAATAGTTAATGATATCATGTCTTTAGTTAAATTATCATCACTAATTTTGTTTTTTGGTGGACATATATGTCACTAATTTAATTGAATATTGGATATAAAAATTTATAGGAATTAAATTAAAAAAAATATTATAAAGACAATTGTTTTTTTATAAAAAACCACCAAAATATGACATTAGCCAGTTTATGTATCAGTAAACTAATAATTTGTCCATAGAAAATTATTAAATTGATAATTTAATTTTTAAAAGATTAAAATATTTATTCAATTCTTGAAAAATTGAAATAATATATTTTTTTAGTTTTTGAAAGATTAAAACGATATATTATTTAAATTATAAAAAAACTAAGTATATTATTTTGATCTTTCAAAAATTAAATTATATATTTTAATATTTTAATTAGAGATCGAATTGTCAAATTAGTCATCTTTCATAAATCAAATTGCTAGTTTGCTGGTTCATTTATCTTTGGCAAAAGTACTCTTTTGGTCCCTCAAACTTTTATCAATTTTTAATATTTTTTTGCTGTTAATTTTGTCCATAATATTTTATATTTTGATCAATTTTATTTTTTGACTAACTTCTTTCAATAAATTAATAATAGACTTCACCTTGTTTATTAATGAATTAAGACTTAGGTTATTTTTTTCTATTAATTTATATTAAATGTCATTAGCCACATAAAGTCTATTATGAATATTTGACCAAATTAAGAACACCGAATAAAATTGACTAAAATATGAAATAATGAGGACAAAATTGATAACAAAAAAATGATTGAGGATGAAATCAAAAGTTGATATAAAATTTGTGGACCAAAAAGGTGTTTTTGCCTTTATCTACTGGTAAGTAAGCAATGGAACCGGATCCTCGGCATTTTCATTTCTGTGCATTCTCGGCATTTCAGTCCATCAAAATCGTCCATTTGATCCATGGTCTCTCATTAAGCCACGTCACCATAATAAGCCAAAACTTTGGGTTTTGCCTCACTGATTCTAGTTTCAAGTTTCAACCATTATCATCGTCTTCCTCCCTCCCATTGCATAGTCCTTTTTTTTTTCCTAAGTCCTACTGTGGATCCTTACCAAAAACACAAAATGACCAAATAATCTAAGAACATATGATGGTTTCTTCTAATAATAAAAAAAATTAAGCCACATCACGATAATAAGTAAAAATATTGCGTCTTTGCCCCATCGATTCGTCCGTCATTTTTGAGTTTTGAAGACTCTTTCTTCTTTTAGTTTGAGGAAATTCTATTATTTTCAAGTTTTGTTGCTGGCTGTAACAGATATTGTGATTCCACAAAAATGGTTGACATCAGTCACACTTGCCCCAATTGCTATTATGCTAATTTTGACATGTGGGTTTTGAATTGTTTTAAAGAATTCATTGAAAGGTATTTATTTGATGTTGGAAATTTGATCGATTGTGTGTGTGAAGTCAACTTAATGCATTTCAATTTTGCATACCTCGATTGAGATTTTTGAAGTGGCTTGAACATTATTGAACTTGGTTTTGAAGATTGAGTTTTTCAATTCATATGAGGCTTTCTTTGGGAAGAACGACGGTGCCGCCACTGAGAACGCCACCGTCGTCAAGGGATGCCGATGTAAACTGTAAAGGAGGTGGGAAGCTAAGGGGAAGTGGAACAGTTTCTGCATTTTGGTGGACACGTGGCGGCATCTGGACGCTTCAATAAATCCACGGTCATATTGGACATAATGCAGAGACTGTACACTCATGACACTGCCGAGGATCCGGTTCCGTAAGCAATACTGCACTATCCCTCAAACCAAACGCAATAGTGACGCTAGCTTCTTCTCTCATCCATCCCCATTAAGCATAATTTTCTCAAATCCTTCTGTTTTTCTGCATTTATTTTGATCCCAACGCGCTTTGTTTGATTCTGGGGTTTCTTACCTTCCAATTTCCAAATCCCCTTATTGGGGTTCTTCGTTCTTGAAGCCACATTATGTGTTAAGATCTTCAGTCAAATTTCTCTTCCTATCGAACGGATGATGATGGAGGTTAAAGTTCATCCACGGCGAGGTGACAACACAGTCCGTCCGGCGGGAGTACTCACTCCGCCGCCGCGAAGGGTGTCGCCATTGCCGTCGAATCCCGCCGCGAACGACTTCCGGCCGTTTAAGCGGTGGTTCCCATGGCTGGTGCCGTCATTTGTGGTGGCTAACACCGTCGTGTTCATTATCACTATGTATCTGAACAATTGTCCAAAGTATTCGGTGGGTTCTTCTTGCTTTGCTAGTTTTCTGGGCAGATTCTCTTTCCAGCCTCTCAAAGAAAATCCCCTATTCGGTCCTTCTTCAACAACGTGAGTTTCGTTTCTTCCTTGCTTTCATTTCATCTTATGTTGAAATAATACCAATTTGTACTGCTGTGTCTGCAAGGGCCAATGCAACTATGTTAATCTTATTCGGGGGTTGGGGAGCGAACAGTTTAAAACCCTCCCAACAATGGCGACTCCAGGGATCGAAATGCAACCATGTTTTGATATTAAGCTGCATTCGTTTTAGTTTTTAAATGTCAAAATAGTCACTAGTCAGTGATAGTTGGATGGATTCAGCTCTTACATTTCAAGTTCCCATTATTTTCTTATGTTTACGACCAATTTCTCAAAATATATGATTGTCTGAGAACAACAAAATTGTTGTCAGGTTTTGTGTCTGCAAATTTTGGATATGCATTTGGATTGAATTAGCGATTCTGGTCATAATTGTTGGACCTGTTTTTCTGTCCTACTGATCTCTATGTGACAATGTCTGTAGAGAAAGATGCTTAGGTGGCAGCTTGGTTTGTTTTTAGTTAGGATTGTTAGTTATCTGTTTTACAGTCAGTTGGATTTGTTATGTAATTTACATTTTAGCCATGGTTAACTAGTCTATTAGTGAATGTGTATATATATATATATAACTTTATCCTGTAATGAGAAGAGTATCATTTTTTCTTCTCTGAACTCTGAATCCTCTTGATTTCTTCAATGTTTTCTTCAGATTAGAGAAAATGGGTGCTCTGGATGTGGATAAAGTCGTTCTTAAACACCAGGCCTGGCGCCTGATCTCTTGTATATGGTTGCATGCTGGTGTTATCCATGTACTTGCCAACATGTTGAGTCTTCTTTTTATCGGAATTCGGCTTGAGCAAGAATTTGGATTTGGTATGATTTTGGTACTCATCCATGTATATCGGTTATTCCATGTGTATGCTGTGTCTATGGCACTCAGTGAACTCTGAAAGTTCAATTTCTATCTGTAAGATTGTAACAACCATATACATTGATGGCACTGTTTAAAAATTTCAACTTGCAGAATATGGAATTATTTACATTTTTCCAGAATCTGGTGAATTATTTGAATGAGGACAAATTCTTGGATGAAACACCCTTAGGTCTTTCAGGAAAGATCAGGGTGTACAATTAAAATTATATAGAGTAGAGCCTCTGAACTCAGAGAAAGATTTGGCAGCATAATATGTTTCCTTTTTACTTTTGTGGATAAATTCATATAAGTTTCTTTATCCATTAAAACCATGACTAAGTAAGAAATTTTGCCAATAAGACATTACTGTTTTTTATTAAGAAAATGTTTCATTATGTGGTTTTGTTACATTAGTGCTCTGTAAGAAACAAAACAGATATGTAGGCTAGAGTTATCTAATAAATAAAAGTTCTATATCACAGTTTCAGATTGTAATTTCCACCTTTGGTTTCTTTTTGCAGTTCGAATTGGATTGCTGTATTTGTTATCTGGTTTTGGAGGAAGTTTGTTGTCCGCATTATTCATTCAATCAGGTATCTCCGTTGGTGCCTCTGGTGCACTATTTGGCTTACTTGGAGGCATGCTATCAGAGCTCTTAACAAATTGGACTATTTATGCTAATAAGGTGAATGAATTTGTGTAATTTTCATGGAAATTGAAAATAATCTTCTTTATCTATGTGCCACAGTAGTTTTATAATATATTTGTCTTTCCCCTGTTTGATTGTTGTGCAGTTTGCTGCCTTGTCGACTCTTATTGTCATCATTATTGTCAATTTAGCTGTTGGACTCCTACCGCATGTGGATAATTTTGCTCATATTGGAGGTTTTATCTCTGGTTTTCTTCTTGGGTTTGTCTTTTTGATTCGCCCTCAGTTTAAATGGGTTAGCCAATCTCAATCTGCACATCATGCTCCTGTTGTCAATTCTAAGCACAAACCTTATCAGTATGTACTGTGGGTCATCTCTTTCATACTACTGACTTCAGGGTAAGTTCTCTTTCGTAACTTGTAATTAGGACTTAATACATGTTTTTCAAAATCTGTTGTAAGATGAAATCTGAATGAGATCAGCAGCAGCTGTTTTATAGCTTTAGTATGGGTTTCTGCCCATGGTTGTTTTTCTTCTTGTTCTTCTAAAGGTTTTTCTCTATTTTACTAAGATTTCTAACACTTGTCTACCTGTTTTGTATTTCCTTTCTGTGCTAGTGTAGAAGTGTGGTTAATTTCATTACCTGAGTTTGCTTATATATATTCCTCTGGCAAGGAAGAATAGTGATCCATGGTGCACAAATATAGTGGTCCGAAAATCATAGCTTGTAAACCCAAAATATCTTATATGATGTCAAACATCTTATTTTGGTACAGTGCATAATTATATAAGGGCTTGCAAATCTGAAAGTTGAATAATTTTGACAGTTTGATAACTGGGTTGATTCTGCTCCTTCGAGGGGTTGACATGAACGATCATTGCACATGGTGTCATTATTTAAGTTGTGTCCCTACCTCAAAATGGAGCTGCAAATCTCAACAAGTTTTTTGTGAGGTGAGTGATGTTGCCACTCCTTTCTTGTGTACTTTCCAATTCGTTCGGCTCCCTAGAGCTGTAAGCTGTGGTGCTAAGAAGACAGATTTTGAAAATATTCTTGTCTTCTTCCCCTCGGATTGATAGTCTGGTCTTCAGAACATGAGGTGAAAGTATTTTGTTCCCAGGAAATTGAGTTACCGAAAATAAAAATTGCTTTGGACATGAAAATTTTGTTTGTTCAGGCATACCAGTCATCTGGTAGTCTGAATGCAATGCTCAGTTGCCAAATTTATTGATGATTTAAAAGTAAATTAATGATTGAGTCCTTGAAAGATGATAAATTTCTCAATTTTATTTTTGAAAGATACAATTACAAATTTTATTGAGATTACAATAAACGATGAGGTTAAAACTCATATTTGTGTTTAAATGAATTAATGTTTTAACTGAAGGACCAAATTGATGAGGTTCATTTTCAATCATTTGAGGATATTTTTATACTGTGTTATTCTTTTACTATGTTACTATGGAAACTCATCAATTTCTTTCTCCTGCAATGCTGCAGTCAACCGAATTCAGAAACCAACTTAACATCACATGCTTGAGCAATGGGAGAAGTAAAACTTATCCACTGTCCAGTAGCAGCCCTTCGCAGAATCAAGAGCTTTGTTCTCAGTTTTGCAGTTGATGGATACAATCATACTCTACGATTAATCGAATTTCACAACGCTTCCCGAATCTCGATCCAATGCCGTTCAACAACCAGTGTATAATCAATTCTTGCTGCTCCAAAGCTCTTTCTTCCGGGTTAGCAATGATTTTTTTTTTGCCATCACAAGTATATTCTTGTTGTTGATACTTGATACTATCATCTCGGCTCCGGATTATTATGTGTTGTTAATCATTTGTACCAGGAAGGGGCAGGGTTGAAGTTGAATTTGGTTAAAAGAGCTTGAAAAACTTGTAGGAAGAGCTATGTAAAGGATAGCTTAGAAAGAAAAACGCATGGTTTTAGATTCTTTGTTGGGGATCTTGTACAGTTCGGTTTTCTTGTGTGAAACTGTTCTAATTTGAGCACACATTTTTTCAAGGAAATGTATGGTGTGAAAAGGGATGCACAATGGGGGAGGAAGTTTTTCGTTTCTGTTATTGCAATTATCTGTTTTATTGAAAAAATAAATTTATCTGCCATGATAAGGTAGAGCTTAATATCATCTACCTCTTTTTTTTTTTTTTTTTATGGAATGTACCTCATATTTTAACATGCAAAATTCTATAGAAATTTATTTGGGTGTAGATTATGGAGGAGAAGACTTAAGAGTGGTTGGGCTGTGGAGGCAGTATAGTGACTAACATATATATATATATATATATATATATGTCAAAATCTCATTTTGATCCTTGAACTATAAGATGAATTCTGTTCTAGTCTTCAGTTTTCTTTCTGTTCTATTTTGACCTTCAAACTTTTTCACTTGTTTCAGTTTTAATCCAAAATATGATTTTGTTTGATATATGCCATTATCTCTAAGTGGACATTTAATGTGTGTCTTAATAATTGAGTTCACAGATAAGAAGAAAAATCAACCACAAATTTGTTTTCATTTTGTGATTAAAAAGAAAGATTTTTTTTTTCTTTTTTCTCTTTTTCCACCAATAATTCACTTATTATGACACTTGTCATCTCAGCTGTTAAAGTCAGAGATAACAGTAGAAAATAAACAATATGAAATTTTGGACTAATTGGAAGACTAAACTAGAACAAAAACAAAGTTTAGGATCAAAACGAAGTTTTAACTTATATATATACATGTTGTGCTGATAGGAAACTGAATTAAAGGTCTTAATCTTATATTATATGGTTCCACCCCTTTCTGGTCGTCCACATTTTAAAATTATAGTACAAAATTAATAATAAGAGGAAAATTATTATTTAATCCCTTCTTTTTTACTGTGTTAACGATTTAGTCCCTCATTTATTTTACATACATATTTGCGTGCCCGTTAGGGTACGCAAAGCCTCTAGTCTGATATATGTCTCAATCATTTTCCGTTATTTTTGCCAACCACGATGTTGCTTGTTTTTATAACTAAGATAGTGAACTTTATTTACATAGACAAAATGACATCTTGATTAAGTATTTTTCTGAATTTCTTTTTAATTAAGTGATATATGACTGTTGCCTACAATAATCTGATATCTTTAGAAGAATTTAAAGTGAATTTCTTCTGCACTATAATCTTATTGCATCAGCAACACATGGATTGACTTATGCCCTGCCATATCCAACATGACATAAGCTTCACCAATGTTTCAATTGAGCCAGGCATAACAGACTCATTCGTTTTTTCACGTTTCAACACATGGATTGAACTAGTTGCTATGCAAAAAATTCTATGAACTTTAAAAAGTAACCAAGGCTTTTTTTTGTTAAGATTTTTATTTGAAAAAAAAATCAAGTTTTCTTATATATTATTTTATCATTGTTGTTATATGTTATATTGATCTAAAATTAAAATTAATTATTATTTTAATTAACAGTAGCCAAAAAATTGAAAATCCTTTTTTTTAACAAAATTTTGGCAAAAATACTATTTTAGTCCTCAAACTTTACATCAATTGTAAATTTCACCTCCAATGTTCACATTTTAGTCAATTTTACCATTTGACTAACTTCTTTCAGTAAATTAACTATAGACTTCATATTGTTTTTCAATCTGAGTCAAAATTTATGTTCCGTTTTATATCAATTTTATTATTACATATTATTAGGCATTATGTAGATTTTGTCATTAATATTTGGTTGAAATAAAAGAAAAAGATAAAATTGACCAAAATGTAAAAACCATTAGGAACAAAATTGACTACAAAAAAAGATTGTGAACGAAATTAACAATTGGTGNCTGTAACAAGAGACCCCTGTTTGTACCGAAGGTTCAGCAAAACCTACGTTTTAGCAGAGGTTGTCTTGTCTCTATACCATTAACGTTGTGAACACCAACAACTCTTATTCTTCAACCTAATAATTCTTTTATACCTTGGTTTTGATTGTGTTAGTTATAAGAAATTTTGTTTATATGTAGTTTAGTCAAAAGAAAATATTTATGAGAGAATGACAAATTCTTGTTCAAGAGTTCGTGGAAGATGTTTACATTTAATATCATATTAGATTTTTAACATGATCAAAGAAAAAAAACAGAAATTTTTAAATTGATGGGTATGAGAATCATCACAGAAAAGGAATCAGATATCTGTAACAAGAGACCCCTGTTTGTGCAGAAGGTTCAGCAAAACCTACGTTTTAGCAGAGGTTGTCTTGTCTCTATACAATTAACGTTGTGAACACCAACAACTCTTATTCTTCAACCTAATAATTCTTTTATACTTTGGTTTTGATTGTGTTAGTTATAAGAATTTTTGTTTATATGTAGTTTAGTCAAAAGAAAATATTTATGAGAGAATGACAAATTCTTGTTCAAGAGTTCGTGGAAGATGTTTACATTTAATATCATATTAGATTTTTAACATGATCAAAGAAAAAAAAAACAGAAATTTTTAAATTGATGGGTATAAGAATCATCACAGAAAAGGAATCAGATATCTGTAACAAGAGACCCTTGTTTGTGCAGAAGGTTCAGCAAAACCTGCGTTTTAGCAGAGGTGTCTTGTCTCTGTACCATTAACGTTGTGAACACCAACAACTCTTATTCTTCAACCTAATAATTCTTTTATACTTTGGTTTTGATTGTGTTAGTTGGCTTATTTATCGTTTCCAGGAAAAAGAACTAATTCCACTCCTCTGCTCTTTTATTTTATGTTCTGTTCGCAGAACCTTCAAAGTTCAAAATTTTCACTTTCTCATTTTTGCTTCAAGGCCATTCTGTGACCCCACCAACATTAGTCTTTTATAGTGATGGTTAATTCGGTTGTTGCAGTTGTAGGTACTGCATGATGCAACACTCCAAGCAAGGAAGTTGCTCACTTTTTTTTTTCTTTTTTCTTTTTTTTTCTCTTTTTGTTGTTGTGTGACCAGTCAATGGAATTTTGTCTAGTGCTGACAAAATTTGGATGGGTACTTAGTTATCCTGTAAAAAAGAATATTTCATATCTTACATATAAAATACAAGTAGTAAAAAATTAATAAAGATTATTAAATATCGAGTGGATATAAATATTGTCTCAATCACTCAATATATGTTGAGAATAAATAGTTAAGGTGTATGTAATATTTTATAATATAATTATTTTTATTATTTTATATTATTTTTTAATTGATTAATTTTATTTTATGGATGTTGGGTATTGAATATTGTCATATTAGATTTATCCTATCAATTATCATTGAAGTAATATATTTCATCCTTTATCTATGATTTTTTTCGAATATTTTGAGTACGTGCTGGATACCAGATATTATACAATAAATATTAATTTTTTTTGGATAATAAGAGAGATTCTTAATAAGAGTATATATATTAACAAAATATGGAACCCTAAACCTTATTAAGTAAAAACCACTTAAACCAATCTTACGTTGTTAGTTGCTCACTTTTTTACCTTACCTCCAAAAGAGAGAGATAAACTGATAATAAAAAAGAAAAGAAAAAGCCATTATGATGCTGCTATCCCATTAGAGAACAAGAAATATTTTGAGACACATATAAGATGATGGCAATTTGCTGCTTGCTTCAGAATACTAGGATTTTTTTTTTTTTTGTGAGAGTAAAGTATTTTTCTTGTTTACCTTTCTTTATTTTTTTTCTCTTTTGGAGGTTTGAATTATAAAGATTAAATCTTATGTCGGTAAATAAGCATGCAGGATCCCGTTGAAATAGGATCTATACATAGCATAGCACAATGGTCCAAAGGATGTTGGAAGAAGATTGCTCGCATGCTTCCATTTTAGTACATCTGCTCATCCATTACACGGCATCATCATTGCCATGTTATATTTTGGACTAGACTAATAATTTAGTCCTTGTTATAGATTGAGATATACAATTTAAACTTTGAAAGATTAAAATAATATATTTATTAATCTTTTTTCAAATTTATCCTCCATCTTATAAAATAATCTGCACTCATTCTTCATCTAAAATACACTATTTGACTCAAGTATAGAAGATGTTTCACAAAGGTCATTATAATCATTATTATGATTATTGTTCTTTCTTGCATGCATTGATGATCTCGGATTCTCTCATAGGCCGACTTCTAATTCTTCAAGCTTTATATTGAAAAGGCATACATGGTGGTAGCTAATTAAGCTAGTTAATTAATTAGTTGCTGACACATTAATGAATAATGTTCATTCTGACTAAACTCTTAGACATTATATTGTTTTATCCAAAAAAAAAAACTCGCAAACTGTGAAGGTGAACTTATTCAATTGATATATCCCATTCAATAATTCTCTCACATATATACTGTATGTATGAAATTATTTTCTCTCTCTCTCTCTCTCTCATCTTTTTGGTGTGTGTTTCGGTTTAGATAGTAACTAACTAATAAGTAACTAACAATTTTGTCGATTTGACTGACAAGGTTGTCCCCTGCATGTCCTGTGTGGGCAAACTAGTTTTAAAGCTTATTTCTTTAATTTGTATACCATCTAAGTGTCTTCCCTTCCCTATGTCCCTATCCACTATGTTCCACAATAAGACCATTCTCTGATTGACCTATCCTTTTGTATCCCAATGCTTCAACAATCCATATATCTCTAACTAACTAGTCATGTTTATCTGTTTTTACATCTATAACACTCATGCACCTATCTATCTATCTATCCATATATCTCATTTTTCTGTGTTTCTCTTAATGAGGTGAGATAAGGTCTTGACTTGGGCCATCATAGTCCTCAAATTTTGACAAATAAGATCATGCATTCATGGCTTTATTATTTTTATTTTAAGAAAACCACATGGAGGGAAGATCATGGACAAAGATGTGGAATGGATAATTTCAATAAGGCCAAAGTTTCAAATTGTTCCATTATGTATAGGGTAGATTTCAAATTGGCCCCTTATCTTTCATTTGTTTCAGATTGGTTCTACATGTATGATGTTTCAAATTGGTCCAAAAAATATTGAATGTGGTCATATCTCTCTCATTTGAAGCTCAAATGCGACAAATCTAGAGCTACGAGTTTCTTTTGACGAGTACTTTGAGACCGTCAACAAATAAGGTCAAATCATATTCCAAAAGTGGGTAACTCGTTACACGGTCAAACAAGTGAAAATAGTTATATCTTTCTCGTTTCAAGTTTAAATGCGATAAGTTTGAAACTAAAACTCTTGAAGAATTCTTTTTCTGTCCAATTAAAATCGTTAACAAATGAGGTCAAATCACATATCAAAAGTAGGTTTGGGACTAATTTAAAACATCATGGAAACATGTAAAGCCAATATAAAGCAAATGAAAGATAATGAACTAATTTGAAATCCACCTCATACATAAGGGAGCAATTTGAGACTTTGGCCTTTTAATAACAAAATACATGGTGGGGCCATTTATTGTTATACACTATCCCATCTTGTTGAATGTTGATGTTGCCAAAGGATTTTGCATCTAGCTAGCCCACATGCAAGTTGCTCCATGTTTTTGTCTATCTATTATATCTATCTATGTATAATATCTTTTGCTATCACTTATCACCACATGCATTCTCTTGGTCACAGTGCATGTGATGGATACATGCTTTCCTTCCTTCATTCACACTACACAACACAACACTCTTGTATATTATATGCGAGTAATTAAACATGTGATTTAATTCTTAAAAGATATATAAGCTAAAAAACAGTTCGATCTTTTGAAAGTTTAATTTATATATTTTAGTAGTTATTGAAATATATTGGTTTCAAAAATATCAAATATTATTAGAATGTATGAATTAGACTTATTATAAAGATTGACTTATCAACTCGTGTATGAATTTAAAGACTAATTTATATGTTTATTTTATGAGAAAACATATTATTTAGTTTCTGAATTTATACTAAGTCAACAAATCGATTTTCGTATAATTGAAATGCACAACTATCCTTGAATTTGAATTCATTTTGTACTTTTTAATTCTTGAATTTCTAATCTTTTTGGTTCCTGAATTTGACCTAAAGATCAAATCGAAAGCGATTATAATAGTTCAGGGATTGAATCGTATATTTTGATTATTCAAAAATTAATTAGTTGATTCGGTACAAATTTAAAGGCCAAATAGTAAATTTTCTCTTACTTTATTATATATACACAGATAGAGTTTCCTTTCTTTTTTTTTAATAATAAAACTCAACAAACCTTGAGAGAGACCAAGATGCTTTGCTAGATTTTCAAAGTAAATTAAATAGAAGATATTGCAAGTAAAGCTAGTAGGTTAAGTAGTGGGATATTATGAAGAAGCATATATACTTTAATGATTTCAAAGTCAAAATCCAATAGTAAAATGCAGGATCTGGTCTTTGAGTATACTTCAATTAATGGCTCAAGAAAAAAAAAAAAAAAAAAAGCANAAAAAAAAAAAAAAAAAAAAGCATGCCTCAATGGCCTAAATTAAAGTTCCTACAATCAAGCCTAAATGAGTGGCATGCATATATGCACTAATCAAAATTTTCCTCCCATTTATCCGCTAATTTGTACTCTGTCTTGTACTGCGTAGGTATTATGGTTAGTGTGAAAAGACTCACCAAAACATTAATTAAAACAAAGAAATTATTATGTGTACACACTAAAAGTCCAACAAAAAGAATCAAAAGTAGTAATTGAATTAAAGTCAGCAAAAGTAGAGAGAGAAATAAACCAAACCTTCTTTAAGAGTCACTTAATTTTCATAAGATTATTAGTTGAGATATATGGTATGGTAGTGTATCTATCAATCTCTATTAAGACATATATGTAACTAAATGCAGCCCTATGGTACTATACACAAAAATTTAAATTTATAGGTTAGAGCCAACTTAATAGGTTTCATAATTGAAATTATGTTGTGAATTGTGATGCCTGCCACTAGGCCACGTCGCCACGATGTCCCCTTAGTAATTACTTAAAGAAATAATTAGTTTATAAATTTAAATGAGAATATTATAACGAGAGTAATTATGAGGTGAAGAAATTACTTGGAAAGATCTCACAATTGGATGGGAAGCATGTTTTATTATTTGACGAGATGTTATAAGCTCCGTGGCGTCCAATGAGATTGAAAGAATCCAAAAAAGCATATATACATAATACAAATCGTTGATTAATGAGCACGTCAAACAAACACTTATGATGATGAAGCATGAGGAATGAATGATGGTTTGTTTGAACTTTGAAGTGATAATTTAAAATGTTCTTGTGGGATGTTTTTAGGTCAAAGAAATCACTTGTTTGGTTCACACATGAATAGTTGATTTTATTAGGAAAAATTATTTTTTTTATTCAAATTTTAATTTATTAATTTAATTTTTATATATTTATATTTTTTAAAATCAATCCTTATATTTATATTTTTCTAAATTTTATTTATTAATACTTAAAATTATAAAAAAAAAAAAAGTAAAAAATATGTGTAAATTTGTTACTTAAATTAGGACATGAAACCATCAACTCGCTAATTCAATTCAGAGGTCTACAAGTTGATTATTTCAAGCTCTACTTTGTTTACAAATTTAAATTAACTTAATCCACAACTACAAATTAAGTTAGATTATATAAGATGATTATCTAAACTAGCTAGCCACCCCTTCTTCGAATAAAGATTAATATTCTTCTATTTCTAATTTTCTATACTTTTAGAGTAACTAAAAAATATATACTATGCTAATAAGAAGTGATGACATAGTTAATTAAGATTTAAATTCTTACTTCACATGGGTGAGAATTTCTAATCGAGTGCTTTATTTAATAAGTGATATTTAAATTCTTCTTATAAATTGAGAGCTACTTCCTTACTCTAACAAGACCCTCTTACTTATCTCCATTTAAACTTTTTTTTTTTTGTATAAAAGAAAATATACTCAAACTTTTTATTTCCTATTAAAAAAGAGAAATTGAAAGTAGATTGGGGGCCGGTTGAGGGAATTGTAAGGAGGTTAAGTTAGTTGGGGGGTGACGTGGGAGGCAGTTAGAATGGCAAAATGAGTAATAAGAGAGAGAGAGAGGGATACGTGGAGGGACAGGAATGGCCCACATGAAAGGGGTGTTGTATTGGGAAGCACATGCACATGGGAGCCAAGAGGCATCTATTTTCATTTTGTATAGAGAGAGGGAGGGCATATTGATATTATATTGTTGGATGTGACAACACACATGTATATATATGCAAACATGACATGATGACACATATATACATTACATAACACAATAACACATCCTCCCGGAAGAAAGACTAGTTTTGTTTCCTTTTTATTTGGTGTAAAATGCACTTTGGTATCCTGTAGTTAGGACCGAATCTACTTTGGTACACTGAAAGAAAAAATTTAACACTTTGGTACCCTGAGTTTGCGCCGTTAGCACTTTGGTACCCTGTGGTTATTTTCCGTCAAGATTTAACGGAAAATTGTTAGCACTTTTGCAAAAATTACAAAATGCCCCCAAATAGTTTCAAAATTTTCAAAAATTCCCTAGATCATAATATTTGAGGATTAAAATGAAATTTATAACAAAATTTTTGGGTCAAAATGTAATTATGAAAAATATTAGAAAATGAATAAAATTACATATTAGTTCTAAATCTGGATAATAAAATGCAATTTAGTCCTAAAACTGTGTGGTTCGATGGTGAAAAGATAAACTTTATAATATGTGATTAATTAAGGACTTGGTTGAGAGAAGTTATATGAGAAAGGGAAAATTTCGATTGATCAAAACTCTAACGATCTTTCTGCAATTTCTTTTTTAATAACTCTCTAGTTCTTGAAATGAAATTGTAGAAAACTCCATAAATTCTTTTAGTTTGTTGTGTTTTGATTCGTTTTACCAAAAGGAGAGGACCTAAACGCACAAAAGAAATCTTAATGAAGAGTGAAATATGGTTTAAGCAGCAATAGAAACTAACGTATAAGATGTAGTAGAAATCGACGACTAAGATTGAGCCACGTCAGCACTTTTTGTTAAATCTTGACGGAAAATAACCACAGAGTACCAAAGTGTTAACGGCGCAAACCTCAGGGTACCAAAGTGTCAAATTTTTTCTTTCAGGGTACCAAAGTGGATTCGGTCCTAACCACAGGGTACTAAAGTGCATTTTACCCTTTTATTATTCACCCACATCTTCATTTATTATGAGCCATGGCATGCTGTTACATATTTGAAAATGGAGCATCTAAATTGGTAGAGTTAAAGTGGTTTATATGTGTTCTAGTTTGAAAGCTAAAATGGGCATGCTTTCACATGCAAATGCAATTTCAATGAAGCTTCATATATATCTTCTTCTTTTTAGTTTCCCCCCAAAACTTGTGTGCCTTTTTCAGTCATGTGAGTATACATACATTACATAACACATATCCATTCCTCCCGGAAGACTAGTTTTGTTTTCCTTTAATTTGTATTATTCTTCACCCACATCTTTATTATGAGCCATGACATGTTGTTACACATTTGAATATGGAGGGAGCATCCAAATTGGTAGAGTTAAAGTGGTTTATATGTGTTCTAGTTTGAAAGCTAAAATGGGCATGCTTTCACATGCAAATGCAAGTTCGATGAAGCTTCGTATATATCTTCTTCTTTTTAATTTCCCCCCAAAACTTGTGTGCCTATTTCATTCATGTGATAAGGAAAAAGGAGATGTGAGGAAAGTAACTAACACTACACTAATAGATTGATATAGATAGAGTAGAGATGCGAAAATGGGAATAAGTTGAGCAGGTAAATAAGGGTGTAATAGAGAGAGAGAGAGAGAGAGAGAGAGAGAGAGAGAGAGAGAGAGAGAGTTGGTTTCAAATTAGAGAGACTTTTAACTGTTTTGTGAGTTGGTTTCAAATTAAAGAGACTTTTAACTGTTTTGTTTTGTGTGTTGTGTGAGTGACGTGAGCGTGTGGCTCGAGAGAGAGGGAGTAATGTGGGCCACTCACAAGGAAAGATTGTTAGGACCGCCCTCTCAGGTCCGCTGATTACGGCTGCCACTGTCCCACCACCCTCCCAACATGGATTTCCATTCTCATTCTCATTCTCATTCTAGTGTAGGGAGTGTCACACTAGGATATATATCTAATTTTTGTTTGTGTTATAAAAAAGTTTAAAGTTCAGCTGAGTTGGGTTCCAAGATCAAGATATGTTTCTAAGTTTACGAGCGATTATAAAAATATTTACAAATCGTCTAACAATAAGGTTCTCATATCTAGGGGTGTGGGTGCACAAACTTGGTCCGATCCGGTCAAACTTTTTTGAAATCGAGCCGGCTCTCGGGTTTCGATGTCCTAGCCCTGACCCAGCCCGGGATATACCATTATTTATATTACACTTTGGTACTCTGTGATTTGGTCATATTTCACTTTGGTATCATGTGGTTTAGAAAGTGACATTTTGGTATCCTGAGCTTTAATTCTGTTAGAACATTAACGGAAATTGAAATTTTTGGAGCTACTATACAAATTTTTCAAAAATTACATATTCACCCCCAATATTTTCAGAAAATTACAAACAGGTCCCTAGATACAAATTACCTAGGGACTGAAATGAAAATTATAAAAAAAATTTGGGGTCAAAACATATTTTTTGAAAAATATAGGACAAAAGGTAGAATTACAAAATAGTTCCAAAACTTTTTATAGTTTTCAGTTTAGTCCCTAAAAAATATGTATCCAGGGACCTTTTTGTAATTTTTTGAAAATATGACCAAACTACAGGATACCGAAGTGTAATTTATCTATTTTTTTATTGTAGAAAATATACATGTATTCTTATTTTTGTTAATTGTATATCAAAAAATACATAAAATATATAATTAATCTCAATTAAATCAATAGTTTTTTTAACAAATAAATCAAACTAAATATTTTTAATAGGCAAAACACCCTTTCGTGCCCCTAACGTTTGCAGTGATTTTC